>JAQIXJ010000525.1:0-32075 GCA_034700185.1 Phthiracarus laevigatus
TATATACACAAACACAAGTTATATAAGATAAATCGTGGAGGAAAATATTTTTGCTTTTTTTAACTTTCATTTTTTTTTATTTCCTTCGTAATCTCTCTCTGTTTCTCTCCTTTCTCTCTCTTTCTCGCCCTCTTTCCCTTACTTTTAAGAGATAAAAAATTGTTACGATTTTAGGTTCTGCTGATTAAATTTTTGTGACAATTCTTAAATTTTCATTTGTTGTTGGAAAATTCACTGAATTTTTTCAAGCGACAAAATTTTCCGAAAATAGAACGCATTAAATATAATCATAAGAAAAAACTTACTCTCATAAACTATGAAAAATATTATCCTTATCCGTTGACAAATGATAATGACCTGACACTAGTGCATCATAAAATCCCATTCATTATCTAAGGGTAACAATAATATGAAAAAAAATTTTCGTTATCAAATAACTTTCGAGACCTTTACTGTATAGTCTATATAAATTCTTAAAACCATTGTATCAATTTTGTTTTTTGACATACGAATTATTTTTAGCGTTACTTTTGGATCCAATAATAACACTAACACAATATTCTTCTGCTGGTTTATTCGTAGTAAACGATTTCAAATATTGGTTTCGTTTAACAGCATTGCTTAAATTTTTTTACTCGTTAGCTCAAAAAACTTGTTTAATCTCAAAGCGTTATGTATGCCAGAGTAGCAGCAAAGCGATTGTAAAAATGGAAATACTGTATTTATAGACCAAAATTTATAAATTCTTATTTATTTTAAGAACTAAAATACATATAAGGCTTCACATTCTTAACTAATACGAAACAGGATCTCTCTCTCTCTCTCTCTCTCTCTCTCTCACTCACTCTCACTCACTCTCACTCACTCTCACTCACTCACTCATTCACCTACACATTCTTTTATTCCCGAGTTTTTACATAAAAATTACAAATCGAAAGTAAGAAGATTTATTATGTTTGTATATACGTCTACGCAAATATAAAGTTGTTAAAGAAAATAATTTCTGCATTAAATGTAAAGCGAAAAGCAAAATTGCGCTAAAACATGCGATACACCGCAATAATAAATATACATTTCTTTAAATAAACATTAGGTTTAGATTTAGTGTTTATTGCATTAAAAATCCATTTTGGTTATTAGCTCTCTCTCCCACTGCGTGTATATGCATTTTATTGTTGATATGCAAATGTGCGGCACTTTTAGATTATAAAACCGTTAATACATATATTAGTCGGTTAAAGTAAATAGAAAAGCAAAAATTTTTCTTACTTCTATTGCGTTTGCGAGTAACCGCTACATTACTGTTAATTTTTACATTGTCACGATACGTCAGTAGTCGCTAATGCTTTTAATTATTGTTGAATTATGCGCGAACGCTGTTAAATTCATTATGTTTTCAGCATGTAGTAATTTATTTTTAACTGGGAAAAACTTAAAATATGGAAATATTATTTTATAAATTGCATTATTACTTTGCATTTCGGTTCTTTTTGGAATGATTTGAAATCAAACAAAAGCGTTGGCAATTTTTTCTTTGATTATTTAAATCTATATAAGCTTTGAAAATATGTAAAGTTCATTAATTAATGATTTCTTGAAGCAATCATTGATATTTATTTATGTCAAACTACACAACATTCACGAGCGATTCCTTCACCTTAACTCGTAAGTGGAATATTTCTCTATTTTGTTCCATACATTGAATACAATTCTAGTCATTCCCATCTTTTTAGACGGACTTTTGATATATGTATTAAGATTCGATTTTTATACAATTGTGAAAATTTTTTGCTTTACTGCATTCATTTCTTTATATTTATTAATGATGATAGAAAGCTCATTTTTTGCTGAGCATGAACATACTGAGCTTAAGCTCAAAACTGGAAAAATTGAGCTGAGCTTAGAAAATTGCCATTAAGCTTAAGTTTTTTTATTATTTTTAAAAAGCAAAAAAATTAATTGATGTATGCAATACTTATACGAATTTGAAACATTTTATGGTATTATTTGTCTTTATTTAAAACTAACACAAGCTCAAGAAGCTCGTTTGGTAAAACATGAGCTTGAGCTTACAAATCTTACGACTAAGCTCAAAAGATGTTGATCTTTGAGCTTAAGAATTTCAATAAAACTTTTATTTGAGCTTGATATTGACAGTGATGGACACGCTCGCGCTCGGCAAAAAAATGACGCTCAACGCTCGCCCTCACGCTCGGTAAAATGAGTACGCTCGACGCTCACTTTCATGTCACGCTCGAGCGCTGAGCGTCATCCGAGCGTCAATATTTGTGAAATTTTAAAAAAATGTAATTTTCATGAATACCTTAAAGTGAAAAATGTTCAGAAATATAAAACAATTTTTATAAACTTTCGAATATGTTTATTCAATCAATTTTGAACTACAACTAATTGTTTATGAGCTACATCTATGTTGTAGCATCAATTTTTTATTAATAAACGGAAAAAATTTTTAAAAAATATTTTTATATACGCTCGGCGCTCACGCTCGCGCTCGGTAAAAGTCTAACGCTCGCCGCTCACGCTCAGCACCGAGCGCTATCCGCTCGAGCGTTGCCCATCACTGGATATTGAGCTTGAGCTGGCTTAAACTAGCTTGTTTGAGCTTGAGCTTTCTCTCATTATTAATATTTATGTTCCTTAAAAGTTTACAATGCTTAAGACAATAATCTTTAATAATATCATTAATTTAATTACTAGTGTTTAATTACTAGGTATCATTTATCTAAAAATTAAACATTAATAACTAATAAACTAGTATATTTAAGTCGGCAAAATTTTAAAATATTAACTTTATATAAAATCTTGTCGACAATTAAAACGCTAATTTTTAAACGCACGCATTTTTTATAGAGATTATATATTTATGTTTTTAATGAGTCTCAAATTTATTACATTTGTATCAGTTATTTCCGAAAAAATTTTTCGCGACGCAAACCTCCGGCAAAAATTTTTTATGCGACCCCATAATTCAAATTAAAAAAAAAATTTAATGAGAAAAACGTGCTTGCATTTAAGCACGTAATTTATCATTAATATTTCCTTACCAAATCAAGGTGTAAACAGATGATGTGTGATTGTGACCAACAACAATTTGAAAAAAATCTGTGACGCTTTTTTAGTTCTACGGCTCAGTTTTGGGCTACGACCCTAGTTGAGAACCTCTGATTCATATCAAGCTTCAGGGGTTTTAAACAGCCTGTTTTCGGTTGTGTTAATTTTGATTTTTTCGTGTGTTTAATTCTCTTTAGAGAAACCAACGGTTAGGCGCCTAACCGTCAATTAATTTAGCACTTTATTGTTTATTTATTTATTGTTTTAGACACTTTAGCACATTAAATTCCTCTTAAACTTAGTTATAATAAATATCTTAAATCTTAAATAGACTAAAAAACTGACCCATAACTATAAAATCTATTAAATGATGTTTTATTTAGTTTTATCAAATAACTTATAGTTTTGGGAAACGACTCACTGTTACATTAATAATCTAAAGTCTCTTTACTTTGGCTAAAATATTTTAATAATGGATTTTTATTTGAGTTAAAGCAAAGAATCAACTAATTTTCTTCAAATAACATGAACTTATCGAACCAAAATGGTCGTTCAAGCTCTGTTTAGTGTGGTCAAAATGCAAAGCCTTCCTCGCAAACTTATTTTATTAGCTCAGTTTTTTAGCAATGAAAAGCGAATGAAATGGAATTACCTATCCTTACATTAGTGTGTTTAAATCAAAATACAATAATCATGAAAGTGTGTCCACTTCAATGCCGTTCCGTACCAAACAAGCCATTACAATGTAAGCGCTATATGAACGACCATTTGAAAATAATAGCAAATAAGTTATCGACATATCACACTTAAATCTTATTTTAATTCACTATAATTTTGTTTGATTTGAACAAGTGCTACAATAATTTACCAAAGAAATACTTATATGAAATACAATTGCGCATTAAAGCATTAAATTAATCGAAATGTGTATTTTATTAATAAAAATAGTAAAGCTATAAAACGATTTGTATTAAAACGAGACTATGAATACTACGACCAAATAAAACAAATAAACCGTAAAAATGAAATCAATTTTGAGCATAACAGAACCATTCTTAGTTTCAGCCGGTTCTTCCGCCATAGCTGGTTCTTCCGCATTCGTGGCTGGTTTGACCGTCGCATCGCTATTAGTATTTGGGATCACTTCTTCGTAAGGATTCTGTTTGAATAAGTCTTTGCACTTTTGCGAACCATATGGAAACGCGGAACAGGCGTCCTTTAATCGTTTTATTTTCACGTCGAAATCCTTTTGTTGGAACTGTTTGGCCATATCGTCGCCGCAATTCTCTTCCACCAATGACTTGAAACAGTCGAACAAATCGTATACAGCGCAACAATCGCGATCATCGTCGCCACAGCTCAGGTTTCGTTTTGTCGTTTCCACTTTGGTTAGGATACAGTTCCAATCTTTGCTCACTTTTTCGAAACACTTTTCCGTTTTCTGTTTGAATTTTGCGTAACATTTTTTCATTGGTTCGGTGTAATGTCGTAGCTTATCGTCTTCGCAGTTATATCCGTTTAGTGTCAATACAACTATGATAATTAATATGCGAAGCATGACTAAAGAGTATTAATTATTATTTTAAATCAAACTTTCATTTAATCAAAAACTTAAAACGACTTTTTCGATTCACTATTCTAATATTCTCACGATAAGTAGAGAGTGTTTCAGAAGAAGGAGAACGCATTACATTGTTTGATAATATATTGTTTGTTGCGCTTATTTTTGAATAAATTCTACATTATTGACGTTCAAATATGGTTCATTAGTGATATTATTGCATTAATAATAACCGAAAATATGGTTTAATCACTATCTCTGATTTAAAGGTGACGGGAGTTATAAGGGCAACAAACAATAAACATGACTCAACAATGCGTTCATATTTATCTAAAACATTTAAATTAATTAATTTCGAATATTATCTTAAAATTATTTGCAAATATAATTGTTAATCGCACGTGTATAACAGAACACCCATTATATATTTTCGTTAACGTACGGTTTTGATGATAAGCATGCGCCCAAAAACTCTATTTCTCTCACTGTTATTGTTGTGCAGATGCTTGTGCTGTTCAGCGAGTGATGCATTGATGCAGCAGTGCTTGTCTGTGTACATGTTTTCTGTGTTTTTCGAAACCCATCATATAGAGTAAGATTTAGATAATGTGCGATTTTTCGCCATACAGCCAATGCGTTACGTGAATTAAAGTTAACGTGCTTTTATCGGGATTTATTACTTATTTCTATTCAAAACATAAAAATTTAAAACGAAATCAACTTAATTCAACGGTAACCACGTCTAAAGTTAATGTGTTTTAGCGAACGGTAAGAGTTTTTGGATGTTGTGTTCGTCCGTAATGTTAAGATCTATAAAAGTACTGTCTTTCGATTTATTGTCAATTTTTTAATTAGAAAATAACATGAAAAAAGAAAAGCGTATAACATTACTGTAGTAAAATAATCGTGAATTCACTAACTGACACATACATTACGCTATCTTTTTTCGGAATAAGTGAGCTGAAGAGTATATTCACAGTTTTGCATAATTGCTGTGCAATGAAGTACTCTTTGGGTTATATTAAATTCCCGACATTTTATTTTGTTTTTTCGTTTGAATACTGGATAAAAATAATTTGTATTTTTTTAAATATTTTGGAATTCTCGCTATACTTGGACTAACATAACCATATTTTATGATCCTTGTTATGTAATATAAAACACATTTGCTGAGATTTTACTTTGTAAAATTTATTCAATAACAATAATATGCAGCAAATCAATTCAATGAACTACTAATCCCAGAATGATTTTTTAAAGATATTTAAATACACTTCAAATAAATGGGTATTAAATGATATTTTCACGCTGAAAAACGAGATTATCAGCATTTTTTAATAAAATCTAAATTTTCTTCTTTTTTTTGAATGAGATTCGACCTCAAAATGCGTAGATTGCATTGATTTTAAAGTGCACGCTGTTTATTCAACAAAAGAAGAATTATAGTATATATAAAAAACTTATAATAATAATCATAATAATAATAAAAGGAAATATTTATATATCTTATACGATTTTATATTTTATTGCCCACTACTACTACTACTATTATATTTTTTTATTGTCGGCCCACTATAATAATAATCACATCGCAATAAAAAATATAGCAAAGGAATTTTTATAAATAATATTTTTTTACGATTTAAATGACGATTTTATAATACAAACAGCGCTATGAACAGTAGTCGATCTGTGGGAAGGAAATGAGAAGCGGCAACAAAACGAAAATATTATAAAATTTACTGCTTCTGCGAAATGACAAAAAATAATAGAAAGAATATTTACTTTAAGCATTTTTCTTTCGTACTGAGAATATCGTACTGCCGTTATAATAATTTCGAAGTGTGGGCGTAATTCGAAATGGATGTAAAATAAAGTTTTTCCCATTTACAGGAAACCGATAAATCTAAGTTATTTGACAACGCATTATAATGGGCATAATGATTATGATTATGAGATTAAGAGACGGAAACGCGCGAACTGTACTGCGTTTGTGTGTCCCTTCGCGTTTGGCTTTGATTACTATGTTTTAGAATAAAATCATAGTTTAGTTAAAATGTTATTTTATGTTACCAAATTTATTATTGTGTAACTAACCGTAAAAAAATTCCATTTATCTGATTTATATAGATTCTTAGTCGATTGAAAAAATTGATTGAAAAGAAAATCATAAAAAACACTATTTTATGGCAAAATATTTTAAAGCCTCTTTAAGTTTGTTTTTATAAACAAAACTCAATGTTACGAACTTTGGGTTTAAAAAAATGTTCGCATCATTAAAACGTCGAGATAATGATCTTTTTGTGATTTTCTTTTTCTTCATTTTCTCCAATATACAGGCATAACTACTATTTTAGCTTTAAAACAAAATATGTTAATTATATCGAGCGTATCATTATTTATGCAGCACAATACAAAATTGTCTATTGAACATCACGGTGTTGTTTATTTTTCATATATTTTTGTTCTACCTTTCAAGCAAAAAATGTTTAGAGATGGGCACAATAAATTTAACTATGCCGTTATTTTTTCGTGCACTTTTTAATAAGTTTTCGTATCTTAAACATGATTACCATTTCTTTATTTATAAAGTAGTACTTTCCAAAGATTTCATAAATCGATAAACCATTAAATATATAATTTTTATAAAGCAATTTTAATGTTATTAATCACAATTTTATTGATCAATTCAAAGTAAAAATTTAAAATCTTTTTTAAAAAATTTTAAAGTATCTAAGTATGATAATTTCAATAGTTAAAATTGAATTGTTAGTGTATTCGAATATTATCCTTTTAGGATATTATTATGCAATTAAATTTAATTTATAATTCATACACGCACTAAAAACATATAAAAATCGCGCATCTACCGCTAATACACCGGTTTCTAATTTTTATTGCAACACATGTTATTTACTGATATTATTAAGAAAATATACTGTAATCGCTACAAGAATTTTCGTAAAAATTACACTATAGAGCATCCTAATTAATATTCTGTTTTTCGTAAATATGCATATGCTTTTGCAACACACACACCTGCTGTAAATGAAAAATTTTTTAAGGCTTATTCAGCTTATAATATGAAACTGACTCGATGGTAACATAGATAGAGAATTTGTACATACTTTATTGTGTATGAAAAATAACTTCGATAGATTAATTAAATTTTACTCTATATTTATATACATCCTTACTCTAAGAGAAAAATGTTGTATAATAAAAGAATACCTTCACAATAAACTTTTTCTCGGATAATTACTAAAAGTAATAGTATTGTTTTGAAAAGCTAAATAAATTTATCACTTTTATCATAGAAAAGAGATATCTCTATGCTCTTTCTCATTATCTATGGTTCCAATTCTCTGTACGCTTCATATTTAATAAACTTTGGCCAAATTATTCAATTTTTTCCGTTGAATAAAAGCATAAAAAAATTTTAATATTTAAATATTCAAAATTAAAGCAAAATTATGCGTTGAATATAATTACTATTGCATAACCAAAATCAATATGTAAATGATATTCAGCAGCAAAAAAAATAAATGGAAATTATAATTTTATTTAAATGCTGTTAAATTTTAATTTTATATTTTTTCTTTTTGTTACTCGTGATATTTTATCATAATTATAAATTATAACTAAAGACGTGACGTATATGACTTTTAAATTTTTTTATATTTAGATTTCAAAATTTATTGTTAAAAACTTTTCTTACCATATTACAGTAAAAAGCATGAAATGTTTATTTAATTCGATGAAAATTATAGAACAACCCATATCTTAATCGATATACCTATTATTTTGATATAATCTAAATTTGATTAATTTTATTTGTAGTTAACCAAAATTTAAAAAAACCATTCACAAAACATAATTATTATCTACTGTTAGTAATATATTTTATGATAACTTGCATAAAGAAATAAAAAAATAAAAAAATAAATGAACTTTAAATAAACTTATATTTTTCAACTTAGATTTAATTTAGTCTTTTTTTGAGTTTGTTTGATTAAATTTTATAGTTAAAATAAAAAATTTGATCAACTATTACGATTTTAAGTCAATTTTATATTCCTAAAACTCCAAAAATAAGTCCAATAAAAGTCGAGCCCTAATCTATAATTAAGAAATTAAAAATAGAGCATAAACTATCATTTAGTTTCAGTTTTAAAATTAAAAAGCTATATATAATTTTCATTAATTTATGAGTTCTGCCTATTTAAATGTTTAAAAATTTATAGTTATGTACATTATATATTATATAAATATTCAGAATATATCCGCTTCATATGCTCAGCTGATAAGGGATTTTAAAAGTAGATTAATTAAATATTATTATTATTACTATTATTATTATTACTATTATTATTATTATAATGATATAAAATTTAGAACACAAAGTTTTTAAAAAAGCACAAAATTATTCACAGCTAAACGGTAAAAGTAATTTGCTTTCGCTTTTAAAAGTTTGTGTTAATATTTTTGCTGCGTTAGAGAAATGACGGCGTGGAGAGATAGAGCGCTATATTATGCGTTGCGAACTCAACTTCCATTCCTGTTCATCAAAATCTTTCATCTCATGAGAGAATTAGAGCAAATCTCTTATTCAAAAGTGGCTTTTATAGACCTCTTTTCATACATAAAACTACACATTTCGGTCGCATATAACAGTATACATATATGTTGTGTAGCATTTCTGTTGAATACAAAACTCTACTTTACTTTTGGATATATTACTTTAACTTAGCGCAGCAGTTAATGTATTAGTTTGGGTCTTAAATTTAATTTTCATCCATACATGCATACATACACAGATACGCGAGCACACACCACGCACACACAACAGTAAATAGAAAAATTGCGAAGCAATTAGTTGTGTAATTAATACGAAGCCCGAAACAGCTCTACGCAAACCGTTAAACTTATTTAAAGCTCTTGTTGTTTCGGCTACGAAAATAAAGTGCTTCTCAACTTTGTTTTTAGTGCCAGAGTGGAGAAGGAAAAAAAATCAATTTACTTATTAACTATAATTAAAATGAGACGACAACGGCTTAAAATAATTAATTTATGCAATATTAATTCGCGCGCAACCCTAACTAAAAGCGCAAATATACATAAGCTTCCGCTTTTATACCAATTACCGTTTTAGGATTTTAAGTTATTATTTCTATTATTAAATATAAACTTTTTGTTTATTAGCATTCCCTATGCGTTTGCTATTGCTAAATGTTTTCGCTCGAATTTAGGAGAGATTTTAGTTTATTGCGCGTATATTACTGGTTCGCTATTTTAGATTAAATATTATTAAACATTCAAATCACTTCACACGCTTCATATTCTAAAGGTTTTTAAAACTTAAAAGTTTTTGACTCGCACACAAACACACACAGTGCTGCTCGTTTGCGATGCGATAATTTAAAATTCAAATTATAAGCCCATAGAGCGCTACGCATCATACACTTTAAATGTGTTTCACGTATTTGAATGTTATTAACGATGAATAAACTAGAGCTGAAAATTCAATAAACCCTTTGTATGGTTGTGTGTGCTTATGTGTGTGTGTGTTTGTGCGAGTATGTGTGTCTGTGTCTGTGTTTGGACAATATAATATGGTTATAACTAAATAAATAAAATCAGGTTTTAGTTATTCGCAGACACTGTTCTGCCGATAACAACGCGGATACGCTTCAAATAAGACATGAATTTTAATTTCGCCAAATAGTTTGTTCGTTAACTCTATTCTACGGGATAATAATTGCAATAATCGTAAATGATTGTAATTTTTCAAAAATTCTATAGTTATCATAAGCAATTAGATAAATTTTCTCTACTGTTTAAAAACCATTCCTAGTGATACACTAATTTTAATTTCGAAAACAAAAATACTTTAAATTATCCGCAGATAATTAGGAATAATTAAAAATAACCAAATTTTAACAAAACCTAAACAATGTATAACGCATTTGTCAGCGTTTGAAATTAAAATTTTTGAGCTCAGAGCGCACTTTTATGCTTATTGTCCCATGAAAATACATTTTTAGAGAAATGCCTAACACAATTAAAATAGCGAAAACGCGCAGCAAATTTACATATACCAATACACATGGTTACGCTGTTTATACTCCGTAATCAGTTTTGAGCTCCAGTTGTAATTAAAAATGTGTCACAGTTTTACTCTTCTGTTTTGTGTACTATATTATATTTTGTTAGTCGAAACATAATGCGTCGAATAAAAGGTAGAATGAGTAGGTGTGAAACGGTATAAAAACGAGTGGAAAAAACAAAATATGTAGAACATGATGGAAATTAGACTCGAAAAATTCTATTTTGTAGTTTACTGTTACAAAATGTGTAGACGTTTTATCTCGCTTCGTTCGTTCTCATATTTTCATAAATTTAATCAATGCTTATTCCAGTTCAGTCTCTTCTCATCATAATAAAATTTGAAAAATGTTTTTCGGCAAAAGTTAAACTAATAGATCGTTACGTTTGTCTTAAATATATATTAATTCATATATTTTAAAATTGTTTTATACTTATTCATCTTTTATATAAACATGTATAAATCTCTATATTTAAAACTAATAAAAAGGTCTCTATGAATGTTCTTGTGTTTGCTTGGAAATAAATATTTTTACCACACTTTATTCCATTTATTTTGAATGAGATTCTAATTATATATTAGTAACTAATTCTACAAAAAAGATACCCAAAATATAAATGTGTTCACAGCAGTTAATAAGTTATGAAAAATCTATTAATCTCAATGTGATATCAGATTGATAAATTAAATTTTTCCCCGAAAATATTTTCTCCTTTCGATCCCACACAACAACTTTTTAATTTGTTTTTCCAAAAATAAGTATTTCAATACTCTAGTACGGTATTTATAAAACATACAACAATGGTCGAAATATTTCATTTTTGTATTCTTGGATACGTTACAGTTATGAATAAGAGATTGAAAGCGGATGTAAAATAAGTAGAAAAATATTCCAAGAACAGAATAAGACGAAAAATATAATATAGCGAAAAATCTGATGTAACAAATACTGCATTAAAAAAGTGATGTATAAAATAAATTCCACGCAATCTTTTCTATCCGGAATTTCTTTCTTCGCTCTTTATTTAGTAGTTATAATTACAAACAACATCATACCAACTACATTAACAATTACGAGTATAGTTCTTCTAATATTTATTTCAATTCTTGTAGTTTTTTATGGGATGGCGCGTTAACATTCCGTTTACTTTCTTTAATATACTCTTACTTATATATCACTTAAAGCTTACACATTAAAATCTCTTTCATATCCTCGCTTTTAGTCAGCTTTTTATTAAATAATTTATTATTATCAGTAATAATAATTATATATTAGTAATTCTGTCTGGCATGCTATGCTGTTATTTTTTGCTATGTCTGTCTTTTTATTAGATGCCAAGTAAATAATGATAAAATAAAGCAACGAATAATTTTATTATACCCAAGTTTTAGGCATTAAAGACAAAAAAAGTATTCCTATCAAGAAGTTTATTATTGATTATAAATTATTCGGAGTTAGCAATATTTCGTAGACTTAGTACTTTATTCCGATATATTTTCCATACAAGTGTTTGCATTTAGAATTTATTTCGTATCAAATAAACTTGAATCACGCGATAAGTTAGTCGCGATTTAATTTTCCAGATAAAACAAATTATAATAATATTTTACGTTTGTTTTATTGAAAATTATAATTAAGGAAATATGTTGTAAAATTACAACGCTTATAATATTTTGTTGTTTAACTATCAAAAGTTAGTCATTTCGATTAATCGAATTATTTGCCAATGCATTGGCCGACTCCGGGACTTTGACTCTTGATGAGTCAAACTTATATTGCTCGTCATATTATTAGTTTAACCGTAATTGATTATAAAAGCAAAAAACGTTCGAGAGATGCATTTGGATGCCATTATGCAAAACTCATTACTATTATGAGATCGTCGTTGCGTTTCACGACCGTTACGTACAATTCTCTGCATGTTTGTGGACGTGTTTGTTGCTACAAAAAAACACATTCGGCTTACGCCGACACATTCACAACTCGATGAATTTGTTAATTAACCCCACTGTGTATTTAAAAACCTTCTGGTAATAGGTTAGTAAGCATGTGAATGAACTATTCTCGCTAACGAATACGATGCTCGCCTCACTCACTCATTCTCCATTTAATTTACTATCTCTCTCTCCTCTCTCTCTCTCTCTCTCTCGCGTCAATATATTCGTGCGTATGTAACACATAATATACATTGGAAACGAGTAAATGCGATGTTGTTTAATTCATTAGTGTCCGAGTTAAACAAGAAACTATTAGGTGTGTTTGGCTTTTTATTTTTATCGAAAATTTCGTTTAGAAAGGGGTTAAACGCGAAAAGATATAAATAATATGTAGGATTCGGTATAAGTTTTCAGTTAATGTGCGCACAATTTTCAAGTAATGCAATTATTTCTTAGTGACGACTAAATAATTAGATTTTGCTATATGTCTACATTTGAAAAACTACGCGAGAAATCTAGTCTCCGAATATAATTAAATTTATTTTTATCTCCCATTCTTCTCTCCGACTAACACTTTTTACGCGTTCAAATTACGTTTTTTTTCTCGGAATCACTTGATAATTGCCTCATTTAATTATGCGATTTTTTCGTGTATATACGAGACATTGTAATAGATTTTAAACAACCAAACACTCACTTGTTAATAGATCGATAAAAATCTAGTTTTAAAATACGTCTCAACGTATCCAATATATGGGAGTATAATATTTCTAATTTGCTGCATTGGTCAGCGGCTCAGTGGCGATGCCATAGAAATATAATACTTTTTTTTGTTAGGCAATCAAAGTATGAGTTTGTGTATATATGTGTTTCGCGAAGAAGTTTATCAAAGAAAAACACGATACGTTTTTTTCTTTGTAAGACTTTCTACCACTTTAGAGATGTAAACTAAAACCTTTGCAAAGGTATAATTTTTCATAGACCAAAGCGCGAAGAGAGCGGAGAGAATAATCAATTTTCCTAAAGAGAAGCCTTATATATATTTTATATCTTAAAAATAAGGTTAGAATTTATGAACGCGTACATCGGATTAAAGCTTCTGTTAATATCATACTCTGTTTATACTTGTGTATATAAAATTCAGTACTTAAAGTCCATAAATCTTTATATTATATCTCTTTACTACAACTCTGGCAGATTAAACAAGTTTTTTGCGAGCAAAAATTGAAAGTATTTGGAAAAATTGTTAAAAGTTAAACCATTATTTGATATCAGTTTTGCCCAAAAAAGTGTGCAAAACTGTTGTGTTATTATCGGATCAAAATACGAAGCCTAAGAAGTAAATTTGTTGCCAAAAAATAACATAAAAAAGCGAGAGCACTAAAGAAAATATTAGATTTAATAAGCTATCCTAAGTTCTTGGTTAAAAATACTTGTCTTCTACTGATAGTGCAATGGCGAATTATGTCCGGTCATTACAGTTTCTCAACTGATCAGAGAATATCTTTTTTACTCTAATTCATGACTTTAAATAGAGCGTATTTATAAAATATGGAAATCATGATTACAATTAAATTAATGTTTACAAAAATTCTTGAAAAAGCAAAAACTACAAACTTTTAACTCATATTTTGCAGATTCATTTTCTTCGTTCGCTCATCAAAAACCCAATGTTCTGCGAGAACTTCACTAGCAATGCATATTTAATAAAATATAGCACCGAAAAACATGATCTCTACGACCACAATAATTACCACTGAAAGCAACAGCGCTAAAACCGCAAAGAATTCGTGTGAAAAGTGTCACATCAAACTGTTGGCCATTCTACTAATAGTGATATTAATAATTGAGTGCGCAGTGAGTGGACACCATCCACAGCAGCACCATAATCACCATAATCACCATAATCGCCGCTACTATCGCCAATTAGAGTCTGCATCGCAGACCAAGTGTCTTGATAAGTGTTCGTGCAAATGGCGTTCCGGCAAAATGACGGTCGAGTGTTTAGGCGCCGGGTTTATCGCTATACCGAACGGCCTCAACTCCGGAACCCAAGTGCTACACCTAACCGGAAATGCCATACAAATACTGAGAGCGCGTTCGTTTCAATTAGCGGAGTTAACCCATTTGCAGCGTATTTACCTGAATCGGTGCGGTTTAGTGTCGTTAGACGACGACGCCTTCTATCAAGTGTCAAATTTGGTCGAACTCGACCTGAGTAACAATTTTTTGACTGCGGTGCCCACGAAAGCGTTAGCCCACTGTCCGCTAATACGGAAATTGAACTTCGCTCACAACCCGATCCGTGCGCTGGAGAACAATACGTTCACTACGCTGTCACACCTGCAGACTATCGATCTGTCGAACGCCAACATTGGTTCAATCGATGCGAACGCTTTCCAGGGATTAAAGAGCTTAAAACAGTTATACCTTAACGGAAATAAACTCAGGTATAGTATTATTTATTTGCTCCGCGTTTGTGTGTGTGTGTGTGCGCGCGTGTTTAATGTTATTTTGTGTGCTTTGTTTCTAGTTCTTATGGATGTTGTTTTATTTTGGCAATTATTTTTTTGCTCCCATATATTTTCGATTTTTTTTATAACGAAACTGATAGTAAAGTGTAATTGGAATATAATTTGTATTGTTTTTTTGATGGTTTTATTGAATATTTTTAATATGAACTCAATCCAAAACTTTTAATTAATTACGCTTAATTTAGTTTCTTATCATCGATTTTGATGGTAAGATTAGATTTTTTAAGAGCAAAAAAGAGCAATGCTGTATGTTTAAAAGTTTAATTAATTCATTTTTCAATTTATATGTTTATTAAACACTTTATTTTTAATTGCGAAACCCATGTTCTCATCCCCCTCTAACGCTCAGAATAATTGCTCTGCGCTGAACAACTAAGCTTTTTAACGAATCTATCACTTCAAAGTTTTCTGTCTGTATGTTTGTGTGTTATACCCTTTTTAGGCGCCTCCCCTGGGGACTGCACCCCTTGACCCCTATATTGATGAATTCAGCTGGAAGTGCAAGTCATGGGGTGTAGAGATTGTGGGACCCTCCTAAAAAATGGGTATGGGAAAACTGTTTCAATAGCATTATAAGGGTTCTTCCTGAATATCCACCCCCTTAACTCCTATATCTGAGGATTCAGATCAAAGAGTGGAGTGCAAGTATTAGGGTTTCGAGGTGGTGGGCACCCCTTAATATTTAGGGGTCAAAAAAATTTTAAATTCTCCTTTGACACCTATATCTTTAACTCATCTCAAAAAACTGACTTAAATGATGGGTCACTCGAGGGGCATGGAAAGTCCATACATTAACAATTTATATAAATATTAATAATCCGTGAGCACGTGCTGAAACCTCGTTGTTAATATAATTAATAAATAGGAGCTAATTTTTTGAAAATTTCTTTTTAAAAATTTTTAATTGTATTCAAATAACACATATACCATTTAAAAACAACGTTTAAATGTCAAACATAACTCGACTTTTATACAATATTATTTCGTTTTATTATACTTAAAAAAGAAAGAAAAACAAACGCTGAATTATAATCGTTAGATTATTTTTTCGATAATTAAAAAATAAAAAAACCGTTTTTTTTGCATTCAATTAGTGCATGAAAACGTTCAGTATCATTATAAACAAAGAAAAGAAATAATTATACGTATCTTCCATAGCGATCTATAAAAAGTCTACATTACATACACACCACACATGCAATTATCGATTTTTTTAAAATAATGAGAGAAACAATAAAGAATATATAAGAAAAAAGTTATCAACCAATAATGACAATGTTATAGTGCATGAGAGAGATAGATAGTGGAATAAAAAAAACGCGATACAATGTATTCAATAAAAGTTATGGTGTGACAGAATAGGAGAGAAAAAATTAATGAAGTATATGACGTTTTTAGCCCTAAGCAAATGCAATTTCCGCGCAAAGTGTTAGCGCGAAAGACGTTTTCTTCTGAAGTATAATAATAAAAAATATAGTCAGTCACTAAAACTTATATATATGTATTACCTTTAGTATGTGTGTGTGTGTATGTGGAGAAGAATTTATGTGATGAGGCATATGTTGTGTACTATTCTATACACAATATATTTGTAATAAAAGATAGAGTGACTGAAGGACGTACCCGACAGAGAAAGAAAATTATGTGATACACAGCGCAGCACATCATTTCGAGTCAATCGGTTTTTGCCTCTCAGGGTCTTTGCACGACGTGTTTGTGTAAAGCGTTGGTTCGATAGCAAAGAAATTTTTTTTGCTCTCTCTATTTTGCAAATGAGTGCTGGAATATCTGGCGCTCTATTTTGTTCGCTCGATGGCCAAAAGCAAATATCTATTTCTGTGGCGTTAAAGTTTTCCACATCTATTCGTTATGCAAAATATTTTAACCATAAACGCGTTTATTAAGCATTCTATTCCAATATTAGTATCCAATATTGAAAACAAGTTTCGTTTTGGAATTTGTTCGATCGCTTGATTGTATGGTTTAATTGATCGAATTAACGTGTGTTTCAGTAAAATATAAGTGATTTGGAAAAGGTTATTAGTACTTTAGAAATACTCTAATACTAAAAAAATACTCTATAACCTAAAAATTTCAAAGTCTATTGCTACCCATAATTCGTATAAAGATGTTAGGATATATTCTAAATCAAAGGCTATAATCCCCAATTTGATGGATTCGAGCAAATTACTATATGTCTATAAAAAAGGATCAGTCGATTAAATTTTTAAAAAAATTTTGTTGAATAATAAATTTTTAAAATAAACACATTAGACTGAAAGAAGATAATTTATGGTATATGAAGTGATTCTCAAAAAATATCGCATTTTGTCGCCGAATCCCCAAGTGTTATCAACTCTATTAGATATAAGCCTAAGTCCACACGCAGACCGGTATCTAACCCCTCATTAATTCCCACTCTCTTTCTCAAACACAGCCCAAATAGTGATTATCCACACAAAAAACGCTCATTTTTTAAACATCAAAAGGCTTTCCACGCGTCGTATACTCACTGCACTCTTAAGGCTCGTAAAGACTGTTATACTTCGCACATACCGTACGCATACACACAAAGAAGCAGTAAATCATTATTTATTTATTGTGTTTGACGCTTACATTTCCTAATACTAGCGATTTTTTTGTGGGTGTATTGTACGCATTTGTCTCTCTCTCTCTCTCTCTCTCCTCTCTTCTCACTCTCTCTCCTCTCTCCTCTCTCTCTCTCTTTCTCTGTCTCTCTATGTCTCTCTATGTCTCTCTCTGTCTCTCTCTCTCTGTCCCTCTCTGTCTCTCTCTCTTCTCACTCTCTCTCTCTCTCTCGCTCTCTCGTGTGTGTGTGTCTGTGCATTAAAATACAATAGGAATATTACACAATGTTTAATAAGCAAGTGATAAATAGTTAATACTTTGTATTCATAGGCGCGTATTTTTTCGGTTAAGAATGTGCGAAGAAAATAACTATATATATGGTGTGTATCACAAATAATTAATGTATTCCCTACATATGGCAATCAATTTATATCGACAATGCAATCACACGTTGTAATAGTCTTATGACTACAATCATTTTGTGTGCCGCGAAAGTGTCGTGAATAAACTTACGAGTTAATATAAAAATAGGTTGAATTGTTGATTATTTTTTCAATAAAGACTTAAGTTTGCCCAAAATATTCTTATTTTTATTTGTGGGAATTAAATATAATTTCTAATATTAACACACGAATTAATGATTATAATCTAGATTGTTGCTACAAATTAAACTAATTGCAGAAAGTTTTTTAAAAAATAATTGTTTTTTTAAAACGGCTATTATATTTAATTTGATGAACATTTTTCTTTGCAACGCAATAAAAATTATTATTAACGAAAATCAATAGCATTAAAATTGCGGAAAGTGTTCCGTTTTCTACCAATTTAATTGATGCACTGAAAAAACTCACAAAATAAATTCAACAGCAATATTTATGCACGATTTTGTTGGGTATATTTGTATGATCGGAAATAGAGATTGAATTTGTTTGAACTACAACTCTATTGGAATGAAATTTGATTTGGGAAAATTATGAAATTGTGGAGATCGAGTAAAAGTTGTAATTCGAATGAGTTTTAAATTTTTTATTTCTAGTTTAGTTGGTATGGAATTTTTAGCTTACTTTGAATGTATATGACAATGTTTGTCCTTCCGTCCCGGTGTCCGCAGACTTATAATAAAGGAATTTCACCAATTTCTTATATTAACAAACGGATTAAGATTTTTCAATCTTGACTGAAAAACTACATGTAATATATTTGACACATACAGTATGTATGCATTAACCTAAGAAAAGTGAGCTCTCTATGTGAGCGTTTTTGTTTTAGTATTTTAAGAGAACATGACTGAGAAACTAAAAGAAGTGAGATCACTCTTTTCTATAATAAGATGAATTAAATAAATTAACTAATAATAAGATTATTTTATTTAAATCGTATTCCACACTTATTGCTTATACTTATTAATAGTAATTTATATTTATAGAACACAGACACCAACAATCTCTGTAAAAGATGTATTTCTAACAATTAAATTGGTTACAAAACCTGTTAGAAAAAACTTAAATTAGAAAACTAATGATAATTTTGAAGTTTACATTGTTGCAGTTGCGAACGAAATGCCATAATTATAAATATAAAAGCAAAAAATAAATAAATAAAATTAATTTTGGAGTTGGAATGAGAATTATATTGTTTATAACTTTTCAGAATATTTATTACAACAATGGTCCCGGTAATCTATAGAACAACCTAATTGGGGTTAATTGGAGTTCAAGAATTGTAATAAAGTTGTAAGAAATTTTAAATTTCGTTTTGAATTTTAAGTTTTTATTAGTTTCAAACTCTAATCGGAAAATTGAAAAAAATTACGTCACATTTATTGATGCAATACGTAAAGGGCACACTGCACGTAAAAAGCATGATGATGTTCATTAACTATTATTTATTTATCGAAATTGTACGCAATGTTTGTATAAAATAAATTATGTTCACTTTAATATTATCCACACGCGCTCTGTTTTATTCGTTATAATAACTTTTACAACAATTGGAAAGGTGTGTAACAAATTGCTGTGCATTTCGTATGACAATTGTTCTAAATAAAAAAAGACCAACTAAAAAGTTATTTTCGCTATTTTATTGTTAGCCTTTGGTTATCAGAAAGTGATAATTATTTGTTTTGGATTACGCATTTGAATTAGTGAACGGCTTTGTTTGGATAAAAAACAAAAATTTTTCAAATGTCAAATTAATTAGACAACTGATAATTAAATAGCTTCTCAAAATAATACACTTTGAAACACTGAACAACAAAAATATTTATGCAACACTGTTTGCATAAATTTTAATTTTTAACGCTTACTGAATGAGGCACAACAATGATTATAACAAATTGACTGTTACACGAATTAAGTTTATAGTTAAAACGTCCATTTTTGCTTATCTAATCACCAGTTTTTTTGCCGCTTTACGTTTTGTTTTCCGGATAAACCATTATTTAGTCCCACAGGTATCCTTACGCTTACTAATTAAGATAATGGATTTGTTAAAAGGGTCAACACATTTAAGGTTATATTTAGCATTACGTTTTCAACATTTAGCATGTGTTTGAAATTGTATTGAAAATATTAAATGCTATTCCATTTTTTTGGGAAACTACTTCTAAAATCAGCCGAAACTAAATAATTCTTTATTTCAATATAAGGATATTTTAATTGTAAACCGAAATATGACTTTCGATTGCAATAATCGAAAATTTAAAAATTGGTTTTCCGTTCGTATTGTTTCATTCCATTTTTATAAACTTATCCATTGACTTGGAAATAACTTCATAGACTTTATCAGTTTATATGGTATTTTTTCCTTCGGAACTTTCCTATGAATAAATAACTAACAGTATTTGTTAAAATACATAGAATCAAATAAATAGAATATATATCGAAACAAAACAGAATAAAATCAATTGAATATATATATATATTATACAGTATATTGCGAAAATAATCTTTTATTTCGGTATTATTTTTCTATTCTTATTACCAGAGATGTTTGCCAATGATTACTGAAGGGAAATAAAGTCAACTTCAATATGAATGGCTTTGCATCAAATTACCAAAACAAAAGTAATAAATGACGACGAAGAATGTATGATAGAGATGAGAAGCGCATCCATTTTGCATGATTTGTTTTTAGCAGAAGCTATTATTTTAAGACCGAATTATGTTTTTTACCAGAATCCGAGAGTACATGAAAAACAAAGAGTAATATTTTAAAATGAAATATGTGTGCTGTAGTTTAAAATGCTTTAGTTTTTATTAATTAACATTTTTTAAATTAATTATTATTACAGTATAAGAATTTTTTGCCGGAAATGGCCCAAATATTTTTGGAAGTCAAACTTGTTTGTTTGTGGCAATTATTTGATACCCAGGGAAAAAGAATTCTTTTTAGTGAAATATTTACTTCCCAGAAACGGAATAGAGATACAGCGGAAAAATAATGGAATAAATGAAAGCATTAAGTAAAATATATATTTCTGGTTACCTGCGGTAGACTTATGTGTATGTGTGTTCGCGCGGTGTATGCGAGGTTAAAACGCACTGAGAATAGACACTGTGCTTTTAAGACATCAATTTTACTTACACTTGCATTCTTAGTTTTTTTTTGTTTTTCTTAGTTATTTTGATAGTACTAGCGGTATATGTGTTGCGTCTGCAACAGAGAGCAAAAAAAACCTCTGTTTAGCCAATAAGAAGATTATTCAACACATATCCACACCAGAACTTTATTTCCAACGGGTCTGCGATACTCGAGACAATAATAAGTTGTAAAACTGTATTAAAGAAAATTTATTGGCGTTATAAATAAAACTTAGCGTTATTACGGTATTATAGTGTTCCCGGTATTTATTAACACCGTATAGCATTCTCGTAAGCCGTTCCAATATTGTGCGCGCGAAGTCAAGACACAGAAAACAAAAATTCTTATTTTGCTACATTATTATTATTTATTATTAGTGTTATTATTTATACAACAAGCTGTTGGTTTACTTAAGACTTAATGAACAAACTTTTATTTTAGTGCGATATATATATATATATATATATATAATATTAACGTTGGATATTAACGGCATTAGCATTAAATTAATATTATAAGCATACGGGTGTATATAGATTTTCGGGTTTTATGTCTGGCAATATAAACTATAATAAATTTTTGGCAAACTTTTAATAATTTAGTTTAACATATACTTCAACAAAAATAACAATTTAAACGACTTTGCTAAAAGTTTTAATGCATTGTTTTCGCTTTATTGGCGAAAAACTAATTATAATTTTCGTATATTTTGATCCAATTTTTCAAAATGTATATCAATAGGACTTTATAAAAATGAGGTTTTATCCTAATCATCTTTCATTTATGATTTATCTCATTGTTATGCAAAGTTAAAATTTTCTCAAAATCAAAATGAAAAACGTGCTCCGATTATAACCATTGCGAAACATGCTAAATCATAATCAGAAATCGCCCGCACATCCCCATAAATACGTTTAATTACATGTCAGGCGGAAAAAAATTTCAAACAAAAAAATACTAGACATAATTCAGTGGTGCATTATTACCATATATTTTACATTTTGGTTTTTTTAATTGCACATTATCCGTACCGTACGCTTAAGACAGACCGTTATTAAAATAAATTATGAATTTTATGATTTATAATGGCATAATATTTGTTGTAAATACTCTATAATAAATATCGCAAACATGGTAACATAAACCTGATGGCAATTACAGTGTGTGTCTATAAGAGCAAAAAGAGTGTATTAATATTTAATTAAGTCATAGTTTTTTTGTTTGCGATAATAAAAACGAAATTTTTTCCGTTCGTTATATTTATTAAAATTATCTTTAATAATGACAGACCATATTTATATCATATAATTAAATCCCACATAAATGCTAACATTTTTATTATATACATTTTAACGAATTTTTCGTTTTAACGACATATTTTTTTAAAGCGTTGCCATAATTAATCAATTATTAATAACGACGAGAGCGCAGGCGAAATCTCTTCAACCCAAAAATTAATTCAACAAAAAAAAGAAAAACAATATTAATGCTAAAATCGGGTTAAGAATAACTCCATCGGCGCGCACTAAAACCTAACCCATTCATTGACATTTACGATTTTTATGTCCGTGTTGTCGTTTTTATCGATCACTGATATTTTACACTGCGTTTACGGCTTGGTGTGTGTATGTGTTTAGCGTGTAGTATAGTAAGAAATAAAACGTCAAATATATATATACCGGTATTGTATTGTATAAAAAACGTGAATATAATGTTACTATAAAATTATATTTCACTCTGAATTAATTCGTTGCGTGCTTTGACTTTACCGGTATTAATAACTATTGTTATTATATCGCAAAATATAGGTGTAATCAACATATATTTACAATAATTAAACTAGACATATGACCCTATTTTTTATGGCTAGTAACAGTTATAAAGAAACGTTGGAATATTGAAATACTAAACGTATAATAGATTTCGGATTATAAGAAAAAACTTTTTTATTTCTTTTTTATGCATTGTAATTAATATGCACTTTCTTCGCATATCGTACGCACATAACCGTTCTGGTTAACAATGCGTTAGAAGTATTCATGTGTATATAGAAAGTTTTAGTTTTTTGTTCAATAATACGATATTAACTTATTTTAGCAATGGTTCTGTCAGTTATGCTTTGATCTTAAAATAAATTACTGGCATTTTTTATGCGAAATAAAATTAATAAATTTTTGCAACGTTAATGTTTCTCAAAATTTGCATAAAAATTATAAAAAACAAGAACGACGCATTCATAGAGAGCTCACTTTTAATAGGCTAATAGAACGACACATTTAACGAGAGCTCACTTTTAATAGATTAATGCATAATTATGTAACAATATTAGCTTTTGATCCAAGATTGAAAAATGAAAAATCCCTTTATTAATATAAGAAATAGGAGAAATCCCTTTACTAATATAAGACTGCGAACACACACGGACGGACAGTGTCAAAAGCATAAGCTCTAGTTTTTTATGAAAGTGAGCTAAAAAAATCCGCTCACAAAAATTATAGTTTTGGAATTCAATACTATGAGACAATTTTCTAAATACAGATTTGTCCTCCGTATTCTTAATATATTTTCAATCACAGTGCATAGCATATCATCCGACTGCAAACTCAATTTTCTCGCACAAAATAACATAATAAATATTGTCACTGTCTTTAATGTAAACTACAATTATGTTTACAGTTTTTTTCTCTTGCTTCGATATATATATAGTCTCCACTCCCGGTGTCTCCAAAAAATATTGCGAGCGCACACACTTTTTTCCAGTTCCTCGGAGAGACCTTTATTCTCATTTTTTTCCATTTTGTGTCGCAGTTTGGCAACGAAATAACTCGAAGCCAAAAAGGAAAGAGTGAGGAGAGAACTGTACCAAATAAAGAAGTCAACATCAGAAATAAATAGACTTACACTTTATATAAAGAAAAATAAGTGCAGATATTTCCGCATCACTAGCCGTAAGAGAGAGGAGTACTATGAATAAACTAGATATACCCCGATTCTCTTGTATATAACATAACTCGGCGTTATATAGTACATTATTATTATTATTATTATTATTATTTAGTAGTGTATTGTGAGTAAAACGAAATATATATTTTATCGATAAAATAAAAATAAAAATATATTTCAATTGTTTCAACGAATAATAAAAATAAAGAGTTTATCTTTATTGTCTGCGCGCACAAAAACACACGTAGCCGTTGAACAAAAAAATGGGATACGCTTTTAAGATATGCTATTCAATTTATTATGGCATTGTGTTCGGTGACAAAATAAATTATTAAACCCTTCTGTAAAGTGTGTATTTCAGTAAATAGAAAAGCAATGAGAAACAAGAACCACTGGTAAAGTTTTAAACGTATAAAACTTTGGGTTGATTTTCAAGTGTCTGGTTAAATTTACGCATAGACTATATTTATTGATTATACAATTTTCGAACGTTTTTTTCGACGACAAAATTTTGATTTCAATTTTCCATGTTATAGATTCTTGTGTGTCTGAGATTTTAAAATTCACGCACAAATTTTCTATAATTTATCACCGAATGTATAATAGAAATGTGATTTGAACAGGCATTATTTTACAACCATTGCCGTTAACTATCGAAAATAAAAACAACAATAAAAACTGGCAACGAAATGAAATAATTCCAGCACACGAGTGATTGAAACAGATCTGTGATATTTAAGAGGAAGCGAGAACTCATCACTATCTCTAGTCGGGTGCGCAGTTGAGGAGCAGTTTAGGACAAATACTATCCGAAAAGCTGGACGTCATAAATAGTAATACTTTAAGACTAGTATCCGAGCCATACATCAATACTCGGAAAACATGTACTGCTTGTCTGCAGAAATGTGTGTACGAGTGCGTGTGATGTTTACGGCCGAGAGAAAAATACTTTTCTCGAATATTAAACTCGTGTGCAATGCATTACGACATTTTTGCAGTTATCGTTGAGAAAGAAGAATTTTTGCGCACGGAAAATGTTTTACAACCTTTCGGGTTAACCTTAGAAGTGTGTCGCGTTTCTCTCGCTCTACTTTTAAGTGAGCCTAACATCTAATGTAAAAGCTTTTTGATGTTTGTTTTAGTTTTTAAAAATCATTTAAATTTGGTTCGTATGAAAAATATTTACGCTTACGGATCGGTAAACGGTAACCAATAAAATTGTTTATTAAATAGTTATTTGTTTGGTCAATATTTACTTCTTTCTAAAATCATTGAGTGTGATTTTACAAAAAAAAAGTTTCATTACCATGTAATGAAAACCAAAATATTATTAAATATTTATGCATAACAACATAAAACATTCTTAAATGTAATGTTGATTATATCCAACATAAAACATTATTAAATGTAATGTTGATTATATCCAGTTTTATTTATGTTCTATGAATAAATAAAAAGTTTAATTTAGTCTGGAAAGAAGTAATTTTTTTGGGGTTCATTCTTAAAAATTTCTTGTTGGCTACCATTGTAAGCATATTTTAATGCATTTTGCATTTTCTTTCACAAAAATAGAGATTTCACAAAAGCATTAGAATTTCAATAAATTGCGCATAAATCCCATTACCATTTTAAATATATTTATTCAATAAACCAAAAATAAGATCACGAAAATTTTTTATTTTTGTTCCCCCAGTAGACAGTTTCGCGTCTCATTCTTTCGAATTGCGTTTGTGGTGAATTTATTATTTGCATCGAGAAAATTCAATTTCACATTTAGACTTTTTTTTATAAAAGTACATATAACTACAACAAAAATGAATAATAATAATAATTTAATGCAGCACAGAATTTAAATAAATGAAGTGGAAATTTTTTTTCTTTTGCTCAGAATTTACTGCCCATTGCGTTAAATTCGCATAAATTAAATTAATGCGATATTTTGTAAAGTTTTCAACCTATTTTTATCCAGTGTCTTAATCCACAATATTTATATCCACTATTTAGTTACTAAATCCTAATCTTATTTTTGAACATCAGTGAATTTAGACAGACAGACAGGTTTCAGTAAGAATAAACACAAACACAGATGAGATTACAAGCATTGGTGATTTCAGTTTTTTCCTAAACGAAAAATAGATCTAAAAAATAAATATATATCAATCAAACGATGAAATAATAAAAAAATTCTATCCAGAAATATACATCTATTACTGACATAAAAAACCTATTATATTGGTTTTAGTCTTGAGCTATTATTTTTAAGCTACTTATTGCGCACAAAAATAGTAAAAAAAATTGAGTAGACTGAAAATTTTTCTCCTAAAAAACTGTGTTCACTGTTTTCTATTTATATTATACTATATTTATTTTTATGCTCAGTAAACTTTCTCTTTCTCTCTCTCGCAAATAAAATGTACGGCGAAAAGCCGGCAAATATTTTAAAATAAGCTTCTTTGTCTGAGTTCGCTATTAAATAAAAAAAGCCTGGTTAATAGAGGAAATACGGAGTTTACAATTTTTGCGCTCTAGAATTTAAAATCATTAATTTATTTCGCAGCATTGAAAGGCTTATCGTATTAGATTTTAAATGAAATGAAAAATAGATACATATGTCATATATATAGATAGATAAATTTTATTCTCTCTGTTGTAAGAAGATTATTAAAATAGTTTTTTTGTATTTCTTTCTGAGTTTTAAAATGTTTAAATTTTATTTTTATTTTTCTTGTTTATATGCATTCGCGAATAGTTGGATTAAACTCAACTGCGTTGTTATTTATTTTTAATGTTTTTAATGTTTCAATTATATTAATAATTAATAACTTTAATGTCGAAAAAAACTTTCATCAATAATATTCAAAAAACAAATAAAAAAGAGTTTAAACAAAAATATTCAAAAAACCAAACAGAAAATATAAACCGTTTTGCTATAATTAATAGAGACGGAAAGAAAATGCAATTATCTTAAAAGCAGTGGAGAAAAATTACATTGAGAAAAAAAACGCTAAACCATCAGTTTTATTTTAAGCTTCATTTATTTTTTTCAGTACGTTGCAAAAAATTAAAAGCTTTTCTAACTCTTCCCTTTTTCTCTCCCACATCCATCGCCCGCTTTTTTTCACGTTCAACCAATTTTCATCGCATCTTCAATCGCACAAACCAAAAAACCAACAGTTATCTATCGGGTAATTGCGTTCACTCACTGCCATCGCTTTATGAGCTACTGCTGCATAACAATCCGTGGAACTGCGACTGCAGGCTAAAAGATTTACGGGATTGGATGCTCCAGCATAACATACCGCTCAGTTATTCTCCCAACTGTTCCACACCGGCCAGACTTGCCGGCCACGATTGGAATTCGTTGCAGTTGGACGAGTTTGCGTGCACGCCTTCTATTGTGTCGGTGGAGAAGAATGTTGTCGTGTACGAAGGTTAGTGGATATTGTTTATTATTATTGATAGCGTTGTCATCCTATAGACAATAAACCGTATGTGTGTGTGTGTTTGTGTATGTGATGGTCTGTTGTTAATGTTTTCAAAAAATTGAGTAGTCAGTCATTTTGATTATTTTTGTTTTCTTTTGTTTTTATTTTGAAAAGATCTATTATGTTTATTGTGTTTCTTTATGAATAATTAATAAACTTTTAATAGACTCCTAATGAATTTATATAAAAATAAACATTTTCTAAACTTATTAGTTAAAGCTTTTAGAACGTTTCTAGTGTAATGGAATTTAATAATTGAATATAATTTTTTTGCTATTAATCAAAAATTATTTAATTCTCACGTGAAGCACTATATAAATCGAGTTTTAATAAAATGATCTGAAGCATAAAATAATTCTTAACTAACCAAATATATTTTAAACAAAGATTGAACTTTCTCTGCCAACACTTATTCACATAATTTCTATAGAGGGCAACCTAAAAAAGTATTCTAGACATCTTTTCCGCGTATCAAAACCTAGTTTAAACTCGCATTTAAGCAATGATTTTATACCTTTGGATTTTTCATAGTTAGCCATTTTACTAGATTTTCTAAATGGTGTTTAAGCTAGGCGTACATGATAAGTGGTTTAATATCCTGCTATCTTAAAGTTGTGGATGCGACCTTAAATTTATCTCAAAAATATAACCTATCTCTAATTTTATTTAAAAAATAAAGTCTATTTCGTGCATTTAACTAATTTTTATTCATCGTACAATTTGTTATTCTATACAATTTATTTTATATAAGTATTTGGTGAATAATTTTTCCACTAAATAAATTGTTGATAAATTAAATAAAATTTGAAACAAAAATAGTTTATAGGCTTAATTTTATTATTAATAATAATAATAATAGAAATGCACAGTAATGGTAATATTGTGCAAAAAAATAAACGGACCAGAATAATGGCAAAGAAACACTTGACTGTTAATATAAAAACGAATGAAAGAAGGAATAGCTAAACACAAATATAAGAGCAATGCTCGATAGGCTTTTGAGATTCTCATCTCTATCTCTCGCTATTTCTCTGTCTCTTTTTACGGCACATATATTCCACTCTTCAATATCTCAAACCCGTTCATTTTATGTGTATTATGTGTATACAAACTTATGTATTTTTAGTTTTAGTTTATCCATAAGAGCTGTAGTTTTTCTCATTCATCTCTCTCTCTCTCTCTCTCTCTCTCTCTCTCTCTCCACTCGTATTCGCATGGCTTAATAGTATGAAGCGAAAGAAAAAGAAATTTATCATCAGTTCATATATAGAAAAAAAGTGATGAAAAATTAACGGCAATTCATCATTTAGAAGGAAAATTATAGAAGAAAAAAAGAGATACACTCTAAACAGTATATTTATATTTCTTCTTCTTCTTTCTCCACTATTTTATCCGAAAAACCCTTCTCCGTTCGCATTCATTCTAATATAAAAAAAGAGTGCGAGATCTAAGTGTATATAAATTTTTATTACATCAGAGGAAAAAGTTTTTTTTTGCTGTTTACAGCGTATTTATTGTTGTTGCTTCTACTCGCGTGTATATCGCGAAGAAATATTATTGACTCGAACCACCAATGAAAAAGTGTATTAATTATGCAATTAAAAGCGAAGTGATAAATTAGAAAAAAGTATGAATTAAGGGTTTTATAGAAAATTCATATAATTAGTAACAATTTTTCGCGTCTCTTTTCATTTATACCGAAGTAATAGTAGAATGAAAAAAAGTAGTTATCCCTCTATTTTTTGCTTTTGATTAAATTAAAATAGTTTCCGCTTTTTTTGTTACTACAAAAAAAATCATACGAATAATACAATACGCACACACACAAAGTAAAATAAAAATATAAATTAACGCTAAATATAGAAGTCATAGAACTCATTCGTAGCAATGGAACACATTAGCGCGTATTTTATACGAGTTCTCACTCATACCGTATTCGTTTAGTAATTTAATGAAAATTTATCCCTCTATTATATATATTAATTTCTACTTTCGCTCTAATGTTTCACTATTTACAGTGTCATACGCAGACACTCGTTAATAACGACAAATTAAGTGCACAAGAATTATAAAAAAAATAAAAATGAAAAGAGAGGAGAGGAGAGAAAAGTGAAAGCGAAAAAATCTCAAAAACATCAATAGAGAAAAGAGAGAAAGAGAGATCATTAATTTTTGAGATTAGAGATAAAATTAAATTAAATTACCGAAGAAGTTGTTTTTTTCACAGTAACTGTATGTAAGTATGTTTCTAATACATCAGTACATTTCTCTGCTAATGATCACGAAAAGATCATTTATATATATATATATATATATATGAAATGTATGTACAAAAATCGGATCGATATTAGATGGGAATAGCGAAGAGTGAACGAGAGAATCCCAGTATAAATGAAGGGAAGATGAAAATTAATATATAGATACATATAGAGTGGCAGAGAGTATGAAAGAATTATCCAAAAAAAGACTGCAAACTGCAATAATATTAAATATGAATTTTTGTATTTATATTATATATGCAAATATAAATACAATGGATATATAATACGGATGAAAATTTTAATTTGAAAACACTCTTGACTGCGAGAAATTGAAAAATTGTTAATAAAACGAAATAGTAAAGCGAACGATACAGAAATAGTTACTTTATTTTATTTGTTATTCCTCTTTTTGCTATCTTTTTTCGCTTTTTTAGTTCTTCATCAGTCCTTCTTAGTTTTTTTCTCGTCGATGCGTTTGACATTTTTATGCCATTAAAACCCAAGCCATGAAGAATGGAAATAATAAATGAATGAAAAAGTTTTCTCCTTTTATTATTATTTTATTATTTTATTTCGGGTGTATATATACGTTTGAGAGTTGGTCGCAAAAAAATTATTTCCTAACAATTCGTTATAAAATAAAGAAAAAAATAAAGAAAAAAAATTCAATCATAGTCTTTGTCTTTATTTTGGATTTATTGCGCAATACTACAAATTTATTGCCAAAAGAGTAAAATAAGATTATGCATCAAACGATAGACAATAATGGATTTTCGATTTTTTTTCTGCAGAATTCGCAGCATCCAAAAACACACACACATTCGCAATAAGATTAAGTAATTTGTGTCACAAAATAATATACTTAATAGTTTCGCCGAAAACATCACTTAAACAGATTTGTTTTTTTTTTGAAAAAAAATTATTGGATTGACTTCGATTTGATAGTTAATATATATTTTATAAAAAAAATTATTAAGTATTCATTTCAAAAATCTTTAGCGATACAAATTAATTTATTTGAAACCATTTGAAATTAGTGGATATATTTTCATGGGAGCAAAGTGAAAGGCAAGCCTAACTAAATTTAGAATAAGCTAATATTGATCCGATGATAAACTTCGGTATCTTAGGAACAAAATTAATACAGTTATAACATTTTAGAGCGAAAAAACTTTTATTCCGTGTTTGAACAGTAAAATAATGATTACCTTCTGTTTCCTTTACTACCCTTAGCGTGTTATTCATAATATTTACTCTTCTGACTTAAATTAATGAAAACAAGCGCATTATAAAACATGCACATAAGCTCTCTCTCTTACACTAAAACTTATAATATATTAAAACCGTATGAGTTTTTTTTTCAGTCACACAATTAAACTTCGTGTTAGAGGAGAATGAATTTTAAAATTCATTTTATGTTTACATAGTCTCGATATCATAAAAACTAAATATTAGGAAATCGATTTTTTTCGAATACTTATTTTTTTATATCGCTCTCGTGGAAATAGGCTGCAATTAATATTAATTCAAGAATATATTTCACAGTGCTTTAGTTTAAATATTTCAATGATTTCATTAATCTGAGTTTAAATAGAAATTATTTTCGCATTGCTTCACGACATAATTAATATATATATACGCAATGCTTTTGATATGTAGAAAGAGGAAAATCACAGTCAAAGCGTAGGAAAAAAATATCACATTAAGTGATGTCAAATTATGACAAACGCATAAAACAAACTAATTTCTATCTCAATTCTCTACTATCACTACACATAAATATATCTGAAAATCCTTTTTTTCTTATACGCATCTCCATTTTTGTCCACAATTTTTGTGTACACATACGTCTATAGACTATATTCTCTACCAGTTGTCAAAACTGAAAGAACCAGAGAACTAATGATATAGAAATAAATTGCTAGCTATTTCTTTCCCATCTCTCTCTCACTCACTCTCTCTCTCTCTCTCTCTCTCTCTCTCTCTCTCTCTCTCTCTCTCTCT
>JAQIXJ010000526.1:0-32040 GCA_034700185.1 Phthiracarus laevigatus
TGGTAAAATCCCTTTATTAAAGTAAAGATTAAAATCCCTTTATTAGAATAAGAGTGCGGACGGACAGACAGACGGACGGACGGAGAAAATCCCAAATCCATATATCTGTCTAAAAAGTCAGATAAAAAAATTTTTACGTAAGAGATATCGATATCTCTTAAGTATATGCGCGTAAAGAGTTAACCATTTTATATTATTAATTATTTAAAAATTCTCAATTAAGAGTAAAATAAATCTTAAAAGTTTGTGAAGTAGTTAAAGTGAATTTTTTACCTTTTGATAAAAGTCGATAAAATTTCAAACCTACCTGAGGATCATTTGTCCGTTGACGGTTTATTAATTAGTTAAAAAAACTATCAAAAAGTTTATCATCAAAATTAAATCCATTTATTTGACCTTGAAATTTAGTGAGTATTGTTTTTTAGCTCACTTTGAAAAAGTTAGCTATTGGATTTGGGATATCCATCTAGGTGTCTGGATGTAGACTTTTTTTAGATCACAAAAATCCGACAAAAATGACTAAAATTGTGTCAAAATTGGGCCAAAACTGAGTCAATATGTGTCAAAATTGGCTTAAATAGGCGCAAAATATGGCTTACGTTTGGTAAAAATTGATTAAAAATGGGGCAAAATTGGCTTTAATAGGGCCCAAAAAAGGTCTTAAAATTGGTAAAAAAGGGGCAAATACGAGTAATTTTTGGTTATCACATTCGAACTCAATTACCATTTGACATCGATTTAAATGTTAAATTTAAAATTCGATAAGTATTATAATAAAATTGATTTTGTTTGTTTTATACACTAAAAATTTAAACAAATAAAAACTTATAATAATTATCTAAATTGAGTTTTTAATATGAAATTTTAATAATTTCATTTCACTTCATAATAATTTTCTGAATTCAGTTCTCAATAATATTATTGTTTTTTTATTTTATTAAGAAATCAAGAAAATTATCCAAAAAATTTTATGAATTGATTTCGCAAAAACAAATTTGTATTTATTAATTTTCTCCTAGAAGTCGAGAAAATTTTCCAGATAAAAATTTCTGAGTTATATTGTCATTAAATAAAATTTTTCACTTCACCCCAATGAACGTTTTCGTTTATAAAAACAAAAAAAGTACATTAATGGAAATGGAAAGTATTCAATTTGCCCAAGAAATCGAGAAAAATTTTTTCGAGAAAAAAAGGTTCAAAAAATTTAGTTAGAAATACTAAATGCATTATTAAAAAATTGTTTTTGTTGATTTCCTATTTATAAATCTAGAAAATATGAATTGAGTTCTCAATAATAAAACTATTTTTGATATTTCGTTTCTAGAAATGGAGAATATTTCCAAATAAAATATAAAAGTTTTCTGGAATGATTTCTAAATAATTAAATTGTTTTGTTTGTTTTTTTATAAATGGTTAAAAATTTCCAAATAAAATATTATATAAATTATCTGATTTGCGTTCTCATTTTTAGTTGACCAATTAAAATATTTCGTTTATAAAAGCAAAAAAAAGTTTTGTACATTTGTTAACGTAAATTTTTTATTTTACCCAAGAAATCGAGAAATATAACGAAATGAAATTTTCTATAAACTAACCCTAAAACTAAATAAACTATTGTCAGTTATGTGGATTTCCTTCATTATAATTAATTTATTAAAATATCTAATTTCTTTAAATTTTTCCAAAAATTTAGTTCGTAATCCTAAATGCATTGTAATACAATTGTTTTTATGAAAAAGTTCGTGTTTATAATTGTGATTGTAGAAGAACTTGTTTTGCATAAGTTTTTTATTTGTTAAATGTGGACACGTATGCATGTCGTGTAGATATTCCTCGATGTTATTATCGTAGGTTTCGTAGTCACAATCTTCCCATTGACAAAGATGTCGATAATTAATTTTGTCACTTTCACTGCCATCAATTACTTTTCTTTTTTTAAATACTTTTTAATATTCGATTTACTGCACATTCCATTCCCGTTTAGATAATGCTCTTCACTAATTTTGAAGAGACATTTATGGTAAACTTTATTCAACTTCAGCTCATCTTTTGAAGGAAAACTTTTGTCACACTCATTATGTTGACAAATCCAGTTTTTATGAGATTATTTGACGTGTTTGCAAATACAGTTAAGTTCTGTAGTTTCATACTCGCATTTCTCGATTTAACATTTGTACATACTCTCGTTTAATCCCTTAAATGTTCTTCGATAACTTCAAAGAACACGGGTATTAATATGTTTATCATATAAATGATTTATTATTTGGGATTCATTTTTTGTCTCAAACATACATTTATTCCACAGACATACGAAGTACGTTAATTGATTAAGCTTTGCTTTAGTTTTAGTAACATGGCACTCTATTATCAAACTAACTTTAAACAAACTCGAATAGTTATTGCTTCTTCTCTCAAGTTTTTTGTTTTTCTTCAATAATCTTTTGCCATTCGTATGTTCTAGTAATTTGTATTTGTTATTATGTCGTTAATTTTCAGATAAAACTATATCGAACGTTTCAATCTGTTGGTTGATTATTTCAATATAACCAATGTTCATATCGACATTTTTTCACCATCTAATGAATTCATTTTTTTGTAACAAACAAAATATCAAGTTAAAAAATATCACTAAAGCAAATGTTTAAGCTAAAAGCTCAAAATTCACATGAAATATATGTATGAAATAGTAATACTTTAAAGTTAACAACTGTTATACACTAAATAATTTCAAAAGATATTGACGGTTTTATAATTTTGATATAATTACTTGACCTAAAAAACAAATAATTTAGTTGTGAAAGTTGTGATTAAAATGTTATGAAAGAGATAGTATTTAGATGTTAAAAACTTGTTTTTTAATGACAAAGTTATGTGTTTTAGTTTATGACCCCGTTTGTAACTAAAAGATCAGTATGGAAGCAAGATATCAATATAGCTAAACATATCACAAAATTACTCGTTTTTAAGAATAAGATTGACCTAAAATTACGTGTATTTTTGTTATGTCTTTAATGAGTATTTCCCAAATATTTCAGAATAATTATATTTTGAGTTGAATGGACTAAAACCATTAATTAATTGTTTTTTAAAGCAAGTGGTATTTCAAATTAAAGTCACTTATATCACATCAAATTATTATCTGCACTCCAAATCTTATTTAACTTTTTTCAAATTAAATAGCAGAATAAGGTTGAACAAATGTAAATGTTTATTAAAATATTTAATAAACTGAAAAGTATAATTTAACCCAAGAAATCAAGAAGTTTAACTAAAAAATTTTCAAAAGTTAAACCAAAGAAAATTATAAACTAATTATTAAAGCGTTTAATGTTATTTATTACATGAATACATTCAGCATGCTAAGCTCATGCATTTTAATAGGAATAAGCAATATTATATTTTAGAACATTTTACAAAATTTTTACAATAATGGAACCCGTATAAAGCAGAACCACCGAAGTTTGTTTAATTGAAAGATTACTATAAACCTGCTGAAGTTCTGATCAGAATTAGTAATACGGTTTCAGGAATTTTACCAATACACGGGTTTTTTATTACATAGAATTTGTTTTAAAGTAATAAACTTTAAAACAAAGTCAATGCGGAAAAACAATTTTATGTGAGACACCGTTTTAGCTTTCATTTATAAAGTATTTCCATTATAATAAATATAGGGTTCTTTGTTACTTAAATACGTTAATAGTATAACCAATAAAGTGCTAATTAACTACAATAGAATCCAATGTTAACCTCAGAATTTCTTTAATATGGTATTAAAATTTATTATTTGATTTTAAAAAGTAATAAAAAAAGAGTGATGTGTTTAAATAATCGATTTGTATTAGTAGAAAAGGATGCATGAATACTGTGCTAATTCATCCTTTTCGAGCACAGTAGTTGTTCTTCCTTTCGAATTTTTTTTGAGGAAAACTTAAATTAAGTTTTTCGAGTAATTTCTGCGTACTCATCACACTATTCAACCTGTTTTTCCGAAACAACACTAGTTATGAGTATATTTGAAAATTTATTCAGCAATAAACTAAACCCAAAGCTATTTTGCGGGATATATTTGGTATCAGCGGCGGCACTCATTGCCCTAATCATGTTATCGAACTAAAATTATTGTTCTGTTTGTGCGTGGATTTTAAATTAACGATTAATACTCATTAGTGATTGTAGTGATATATTCAGTGTGATTTCCATGTATTTCAATCATTTTGGACAAACATAATATCGACAACGAACATATTTTTGGGAATTGCAAAAGCATAGTACTTTCGTCTTGTAATACGTTTAGAAAAATTTTATAGTTTTTATCTTCATCCGCTCAATCATCGACAACATAAAGATTGATGCATTTATCGCTATTTTCGAGAAGTGATTCTATATCTTCAGTTTTATCTAAATCAAAATCATCATTAAGTTAATAGTTTTGATGGCATTTAATCTCACGCTTATATCGTTATGTAAAGTAATTCCATGTGTTACCTGATTGAAAAAACCTAATAAATGCCCCAAGTTTTAACAGACTTTGATCACAACCAATTCACCTTTTTTCAACTAATTTCATATAATAATTAGAAATAATAGTTAATACGAAAAAAAATCAATTAAAGCCGGTGTCGTGACATAATTGCAGATAAACACGTGACACAAAAACATCGTTTGTTTTAAATTTAAGCATTAACTGTTGCTGCGTTTCGGTCAACTCGTATTCATTTCGATACATTAAATTATCTTCCGCTTATTCAATATATCTATTAAAACCACAATACTTAAACACATTCCAAACGCATTAAAGCGGGCAACGCTTTGTGCGACTGCGATGGAAAATTTTTCAATTTATTGTTCATAATAAACATGAACCACAAGAGAACAGGTTAACACACAGCTACAAATAATACACTCCTCACTACATTCAAATATCTAGTCAGTCAGTATTGATGTTATTAGGTGGTGTATAAAATTATGGTCTCTAATACATCAGTCAGTAGAGCGGTAATTAAATAGTAGTGTGACATGCTATAAACGAAACGATACATAACATTTATTTATGGCCTTGTGCCGATGCCAATTTCGCATTCTTTTTCTATTTTACTGCGATTTTGGATGTCTCTAAATTTAATGTTTATATAATGGATTTATGTAAATTAATTTAATAATCATTGACTGACTGACTGACATATGAATTGTGATTTTATAAATACTGTTTGAAGATTTCATAAATAAAAACAGAAAACAATTTGTTTTTAATACATTTATTTATTAATTCAAATGAATACAGATTAAACAAAACAATAGTTGAGATTATTTTCTTCTTTTTGGAAATGAATGTTGATATATATTTCTAGGTATTGGTTTTTCACGAAGTTTTCGTTTTCTTGATTCTTCTCGAATAAATTCTAATAAATCAATTGTTAATTTATCCAATTTTTCAATTTTTATCCATAAAGACTTGATTAATAACATTGAATCCAATTTTGAAATTATTAAATCCGGATTGGTTGAACGTAAGCCTTAATTAAACTGAAAAACTCGTTTTTCAACGTTAAATTCCATTTTATGATGTTCACTGTTTAAAAGACACTCTAAAACTAAAATAAAATCAGTATGTGTTTTGCAGTTATATAGTGAACATGTTTTCGTTTAAATCTTTTTTAATCCGTGATCTAAAACGTGAAAAGGAGTTATATTTTATTAAAAAAGAGTGTTATTTAAACGTTGGTAATCAAGTATTAAATGTGAATCATTCATCTTTTCCAATAACACGTAATTTAAATGGACATACTCACTTCGAACGGGTTCGTAGTTTCGTATTTTTATCTAAAAATAATCAACGTTTAGAAGAATTAGTTAACGAACGTAGATATTTGAAATTACAACAATTGAATCTGAAAAATATTATTCATATCTATCAAATTATGGTTCAAAAATTAGAAAATAAACATGAATACGCCGAATTGTTACGTGAAAATGAAAAACAACGTGATAAATTGAAAGTATTGCTTGATAAGAATTATAATTAAATGTATGATCAGATGGCACTATCAAAAGAAACAGTTGAAATCGATATTTTAGATGATAATTATACCGAAGACGAACCAACATATTTATCAATTGATTAAACAACAACAACATTTATTCATCGCACAATAAACACACATTTTTTTCATTAAAATAAAACAAAATTATTATTCACCATAACCTTAAATATAAGATACATTTTTGTTTGATTATATAAAATATATATAAGAAATATTATATAAAATATAGAATAAATGATTATATAAAATAAATGGATAAATAATTATATAAAATATATGTATATATGATTAATAAAAAATATTATTTTTTGACAAATGTGTTAACATCGTGATTCCGAAGAATTGCCAATGCTAAGTAAATATAGCTCTCATCAATTGTAACGCGTCTGAAAATATAAGAAAATATAAATATATTTTTTATATTTAAATAAGCAATGATCATTACTTTGCCTTTGCTGTAATAGCTTGCACAGTACTAAACAGTATTGCTAACTCCGATTCCACTATCGCTCTTAATATCTCTACTGCAAAATCTTGTATTTTAAAAGGCACATCTTTATGTAATGTATTTCTGGTGTAATCGTTCATTTCATCTTTGACAACTCTTTTGAATGTTTTTTTAGGAATGGATGCATCAGTTGTCTTTTGTTGGTAATTTATTTCCTTAAAGATTTTTCTCATCTTTTGAGCTTTTGTCAATTTTGGTTTCTGTTTTTTCAGTCTTTGCATTACTTTTGCAAATCTTAATAAATTTATCTGCTTTCCACTACTTCTTTGGATTGGAACAGAATCTGTTTGTTGTACTATAACTGGTCCTTCAGTAGATCCTCTTTGACCAGCACTCGACAAGTAAACAGTATCATTAGGATTCTCATCAACTCTTTCAATCGTTGTTGTTAGTATTGTCGGTTCATTGATAACTGGTATAGCTGTTGGACCAGTTATTGGCATCAATTCTTTTTCTAATGGATATGATAATCGTGGTGTGATGAGGGTAGGTCTGGCACTAGTTTCTAACTCAGTATATACTGGTAGTTCCTGCTCATCAGTAATATTGTTCTCCCCTTCATCTATCACTAAGGGCTGTTCTTCTTCCATTATGTTAAAGAATGGACAATAAATATTGTCTTCATTGTTATAATTTCCCATCTAATATAACGAAATAAATTTATGCATTATTATATAGTCGTTAAAGTTTTAGATGCCTAAAGTCGAGCTAAAGCTTTAAAAGAATGCGAAATCTGCATCGGCACAAGGTTACTATATTCTATTAAGTATAATTTTCTAAAGCTAACATTATTATAATTTATTTTTAATAATCAAATACTAAAACTACCATTTCTTTCTTAATTTATCTAATGTGAAGCCTGAATTTTTTAGACCGGTGAATATGCGATACCGTAGTTAAAAACACTCCTTACGGAATGGCCGGCGTCAGCGCACAGTCTTTTAGGCCAAAACCGAGTGCAAGTAGTTTTCAATACTTCGGTATGGCTAACCTGCTGACAGGAAAAAAGTTAAAATATTAGTTTTTAAAAGTATACCGTATACTTAGTTTTTACTGTATATAAAATATGTTAATAAAGTTAGATAATTAAATTTGAGAGAAGACTTATAACGCTTTCTCATCGACTGAAAAGCTTAAACTGACAGTCCCACAAGGCCAGCAGGTTTTACTATATGAAAACTTACGGAACAGTCGACTCATGTAATTTAGAGGTAAAAAAAGAATATTAAATTTTTTCAAAAAATTAGGGCCGGGAATTATAGTTCATCGCTAAAAATTTATTAGGGCCGTGACTTTAGGGTGACAATTATTCGTCAAGAATAAGTTACCAGAGAATCAATATTATAGGCGTGGCTTAAGAACTAAGAAAGTTATCAGGGTAATTCAATAGATATCATAGTAATTCAATTTTCCACACAGTTAAAAAACTCATTTAATTTTATCACAATTACAAGGATGTTTAAAAGAATATAAGGTTAGAAAGAAAAAGAAGACAGAGAGAATAAAAACTAAAAGTAAAAACTTAAAATACCTGAAAGCAATGCATGTGCATCTGAGTTGAGAACGTAAAAATATTTACATTTGTAGAGATGTTTTAAACTAGATCTAAATCATCAAAGACTTATCTCTGCATCTATCCAACATTTTTTGCTTCAATATCAGTTTATCTTTAGTGAAGACTCTATACCAGGTTAACACATTCACAATCGTTCCCCCAACTAAAAAATCAAAATCCTTCGCTTCAAGCAGTGGCTTCATAGACTCAAATAATAAACACAATAGAGATACAATAATAGCAAGAAACATCGATAAGCAGATCAACCATATCATTATCTCTAAAATAAAAACTTTTTAATTCCCAAAAAACGTCTAATATCACGCCAAATTATCCGATGATCCTTGTACTTAAATTTTTTACGATGAAATAGATATGCCGCATGGATATGATTTGAAATCTCACATAAGTTAGCAAAGATCTCAGTCATAAACCATTCTATAAACAAAGTTTGCTGCTACTTTTCTAGTTTGGCAGGTTTTATACCAAACGAGTTTAAGCGCTTTAATAATCCTATCCCTCTCAAAAAGGTGGAAAAGTCAAACAGGCCATCAGGAGGGAAAGAAAAACCAATAGAACTACAGACCATTAAATAACTATATAATAAATTTTTAAATGCCGGGCAATGGATCAAATAATGTCTCAAATCATCCTAAAAATTTCTGCAACAATCGGAAGTCGTAGTTCTAACAATGGGTCTAGTGAAAAGATTGGCATTATTAAAAATCCCAATATTTTCAATGCGACAAGCAATATCTATAAATTTTTCATTAATATCATCCGAAATATGGGAGAACAATTTTTCCTCCTTTTTAAAATCATCACAAATCCTGCTAAGAAACAAATAACCAGTATTATCATTATAGGCTTTAACCCTTGCAAACTAATATCCTGCTTATCAAGAGCCCTGAGATTTCTTTACAAATATATAAGGAAAGTATCATTAAATATACAATATATCTCCATCGCCAACACATCTTCTTGTATAACAGAACGTTACCCAAATATTTTCTGTGGAGATTGTAAATAATTAAAAGAAATTCTAATAAAAGAGTTTCTATATAAATAAATAAACCATTGAATATAATTATCAGGTCAACCTTGAGACTTTTATCTGACATATAAAACTTTTATAAAGAGAATCAAAATCAGATTTCTGATCCTCAAACTTATTTACAAAATCAACGGATGACCCATAAACTCTATAAACCCGACATAAGGAATCAGAAATCTCAACAACAGCAGCCCTTATACCCCTATCTCTAATAAAAGCATATTGGGAATCAGAGATAACTTCCGGTAAAACATTCCTAATTATAATAGATATGACTTTTGACAATATCTTACGGAGTATAGGTTGATTTATTATCGGACGATAGTATTAAATTTTTTGGATCACCTTCTTTGGAATTAAAATCATCTTCGATTCAAATAACCTATATATATAATCCCATTAAACATATAAACAATTTTGTAATAAAATCACCTAATAATTCCAAAAATATAACAAAACCTCCTTTATAATACCATCTGTTGAACTCTTCTGTTGAAACCTTTCAAATCAAAATTCATTTTCAATCCGTTTTGTCACTCACCAGTCGATGAGATCCGTTAATTTTTTACAATTTTAATTTTAATCAATAAAATTTCTTTTCATATGAGTTCATGTCTCGTTCATTTCAAACAATATTGATATCAAAGGCCACAAAATAATAAGATTTACCTGTATATTAATAAATTTATACCCTAATAACTAATTTAGTTCATATGTTTAATTTTTTTAATTTTATTATATTTCATTATTCCTTCCTTAATAAGCGGTAGTATCATCATATTTATTCAAATACCGGGTTGGGAGATATATAGATTTGGATGGATACCATAATTTTCATTATTTTTTGTTGATACTTAAACTAATTTTACAATCAGATATTATTAAAGAATCGATTTTTCAATAATGGTATAGTTTGTGTACAATTAGAAATGTTATGGAGTAATGGTTTAAAATAAATAAATATAAGGCTTGACTTAAACATTTATTATGAAGAGCACACTATATTACAAAACAGTTAAGATATAAAACACATAGTTATAATAAATTGAGATAATCAATACACGGAAAAACTTTGGACTCTACAATAAAAGTGAGATTTAATAACATTGAATGGTTAGAGATGTTACACGTTAAGCGTGTTTTAAGTGTTAAACATTGAGTCATTATAAAACTTTAAAAATGTGTAAAATTCGATTAAATTCTTTGTAAGCCTGTACTGGCGTCCAGAAAATGCGCTATTAGTTGTGACTCATTTTAATTTATCGTTTCTTCAAAAAATTATTCAAGAGTCCAGTCTTCATCTTCGGATGAAATATACAAAACGAATGACTTATTATATTTATTAATGTTTGATTGAATAATTTTAACATTTCCAGCCATCTGTAAGAAAATTATTTGAAATAATTAAAAATAGAGAATTATTAAGTTTAAAATAATTAAATTGTTAACAATTAGTTTGAACTAAAGCTTTAGTTTACAATATGGTTGACAATCACTTAAAATGGATTATTGGTGTAACAATATGTAAAATAATAGAATTACAGTTAGTATGTAGAAATAATATTTCGAAAAGTATGTTCTAATTATTATTTTTCTCAAAATTAAAACAGTAACTGTTAAACTTAACGAATACTAACATACAAATAAAGCAATTTTGTTAAGTTGTAATCTATTATAATATTGCGTTTTTTGATGCATGCTATGAACCAATAGCGATACGCATAGCAACATTCATTTCATATGATAAGCCAATGAATGACAGCAATGAACACATACTCATAACATAACAAACGTCATAGCATGACTACTCTTTACTATGAGAGTCAGTGTCAACCAATATAAACTTAACGAAAAGCTCAGATACATATGATATTTTTCATTATATGGTATTGAGTTTTGTGTAATTCTATTAACCACTATCGATATGCATAGCATCAAACATTTATAATGCGAGCTTCAACCAGAGCACTATCGAAAATCCAAGGGGAAAGTCGCTTACGCGAATCCTCTAAACCCGGGATATTCCGGTGTTTCGCCAGCTCTCCGACATAAGTCTGTCCTGACCGGTCGGAGACACAGGCTCTGTCCGACTATTTCCTTGTAAACCGCACAACCCCCAAATCATTAAACCTAAAGGTTGCCCTACTATTAACGACAGTGTTCTGGTAGCGTGCCTGATCGACACACCAACAGCTAGTGCTGCCACTGATCGACACAGTACCGAATACTCTCTCACTATTTACTAAAGTAAAATATGGCACATTTACTTATTAATTCATCTCCACTCAATACTATTATCATTAAACTTCATAATAACAACGCGATTCATTATTATATCACATCATTAGTATATTAATGAATTCGCAAAACACATTTCATATTTTCATCAAATCATAACAATAACAAATTTAATAATAAATTTTATTTATTACATTAAAATGAACCAATGAATGACAGCAATGAACACATACTCATAATATATATTACAACATTACAATACAATATATAAACCCCCAAATGTCTTAGCTCTAAAATTATGTTAATATTTAAACAAATATTTGTTTTAAGATTCCCTAAAGAATGTTTTACTATTATTTCTGTACAAAAGACTTACATCCCACCCGTTAAAATTTATAAGTGCCTTAAAGTTTATACTAAACCGCTCAGTCTTCTAACCTAAGGACCTGCTTAAACGCAAGTTGAAAAAGGACCGAGTGGTGTGCCATACGCGCCAAATTTAATAAACCAGACCCAACAGGACCGCAAAAGCAGTCAAAGTTTATGCAAAGACAAACAGGACCGCAAATAGTAAAGTATAAGAAAAAGAGTAACACAGGTTCGCCAATAGCAGACTTATTCGTTAGGGTTAGAGAACAAACATAAATTAGACCGCAAATACGATCTAAGCATGCGAGAGAACATGAGAAAAAGTTAGGAATAGGACCGCAATCGCAGTCTATTACTTGTAACTTTTGACCGATAATACGGTCAAAGCACTAAAATAAGGTCTCATCACTTTTTCTTTCAATACTAAAATAAACAATTTTTGCTGAGATTACATATAAATATCTAAAATGTTTTTAACTATTAAATAGCATTATTGTGACGCACAAGAAATAAGTTTGAAATTCAAAAATAAATTATATAATAATTTATTTAATAGCTATAACATGTTAATGGAATATATGTAAGAATTACTGATGTCTACCGTATAAACGAAAAATGAAAAATAAGATTAACGGATGACACGATAGCTGCATTAAAAACTAGCAATTATTAATTAAAACTCTTAGGGGTTTATAAAATTTTAAATTAAAAAAACTCACCATTTTTCTTAAGCAAACTCAATAGTGATATACACAATTAAAATTTAGTCACAAACTTTCAGTCTCGAACACTGTTTAAGCTTAATGTGTCCTACAAAGAACTAAATTATTTTATGAACTTATTTTTGAATTGCATTCCTTTTTATAAAGGTTCTGTGTTTACTTTTGACTTATCAGATTGGGTCAGATCTAAACTGATAGCCATAGGCGTAATGTTATCATTTTAAAATAGGGCCTCTTTTTATATAAAACATTTCCGTTTTCTTAGTTTTGAAAATATCAATAAGCTGTTCATACTTTTATTTTTTAAAAATTAATCTTTAAAATTAAAAATTATTTTGGTAAAATTATATTGCAGTAATTCATAAAAATGCTCTTTTCATTTACAATTATTGTTATTTTATTGAATCTGTATTATTTATATTAATTGAATTTTATATTTTTTATATTTATATTACCCGGTTATCTCTCAACGAGCGTCCCCTTTACCACAGTTGTGACTTGAAGGAAGAGGTGTGGCTATCAGACTCTATTGAACGTGCATTGTTCTTAGTCGGATTTTTGGACAATATGCTAAGTCTTAAGCTCATATTGTACGACACTATCTCTTAACAATCGTCAGTTTGACCACAGTGGAGACTCGGAAGAATAGGTGTGGCGATCAGTTTCTAATGAACATGCATTTTTCTAAGTTGTCAATTTGGATACGTTTGTATGTCTTTAGCAAAGATTAAACCACACTATCTCTGAACAAACATCAGTTTTACCACAGTGATAACTTCGAGGATGTGGATGGTGATCAGATCCTTGTGAATGTGCATTGCTCTAAGTTGAAAATTTGGATACTTTTGTACGTCTTAAGCAAATATATAACCCCATTATCTCTCAACAAACATCAGTTTTACCAAAGTGTTGACTTAGAGGATGTGGGTGGCGATCAATTCCTAGTAAATGTGCATTGTTCTAACGAGTTATATTCAACTAAATTGTATTTTTCAAGCAAAAATCTTACCTCGATATCTGCTTATAAGCGTCCCGTTTACCACAATAGAAAACTGGAAATAAGGTGTCGATCAGTTTCTGTTGATTGTGTAATGTTCTAGCCGGTTTTGTTCTACTCATTTGTATGTCTCAAGCATAGACGTTACCTCGATAGCTGCTTATAAGCGTCTCGATTACCAAAGAAAAAAATGTGGCTATCATTTCCTAGTTAATGTTCATTGTTCACGACTATTTTTGGTAACTTAATTACTGCGTACGTACATACGAACGGACGGACATTGTCAAAACCATAAGCTCCCCTTTTTTAAAAATGTGAGCTAAAAAGTATTACGTAAGAGATATGAATATCTCAAACTAATCTCCGCTTAAAGAGTTGAGCTATTTTTTATTTTTAGCGTGAAAAAAGTCTTAATTAAGTTAATATTTTAATCAAAAGTTTCAAAATTTTTTAAAATGAAATTTTTATTAATTTGTGCAATTATCAATTTGAAATCTACCTGAGGATTATTTGTCCGTTTAAGGTATTTGTGCTTTAAATAAAAAATCTCACAAAAACTATTTTTATCAAAAAGTAATTGCAAAACATTTGACCTTGAAATGTAAGTAATGATTTTTTTCATTTTGTTTCGTAAAACCAAATTTAGCATTGAAATTGATTTCAATGGTAAATATTTTCATATTTACATAATAGAATATAATTTAGGTTTACCATACAATAAAAACTAACTTGTATTTTATCGATCGCTTTGTTAATCAAAACGAATTCGGTTTATTTTAATTTGTAATGTTGGTTCGAAAACTAATGATCGATATGGTGTGCGCCTCATAATCCTTTATCCTTTGTGTGTACGTTTGTTTCAACTGTTGCTTCGACTTCTCTAACTGTAAATAACTTATTTTAAAATCCTTTAACTGTTCCTCAGCTCTTTGTTTGCTGGCTGCAAGTATCTTCTGCCCAAAATGGCATCATTATCGCCATGACTATAAGATTTGGTAATTCATGATCATTTGTGGTGCGATTAGTTTAGACATAACAAACGAACGCAAACTCTCATCAAAACAATGACATAAAACGTATCGTATTCCAAACACCGAAAGCTTTACAAAACCCAAAAATTATTTAAAATAATTTATAATCATTTCGAAATAATTCTCCATCAGTCAATTTCAGCTTTAATCGCACTTTAAATACGATTAAAAGCGTAAATGTTAGGCCATCAGCACAGCATGTGTCAACAACTATCATTGATATGGACTCATCACTAATACGCCAACAAAATAATCAATTAATATTTCCTTTCATCCACGAGTTGTGTCCACAGTTTACGACATTCCGGGCACTAATTGTTACGAATGAAAGTGGAATCAGCGCAATAGAAATGCAATTTCAGACCGCATTTACTATCACTACAATTCCCACCTCTGTTGCACATCTTTTTACAGCGAATGTATACATTCATTTACATCAAAGTTCGGACACCTGTTGCCACATAAGCATCACTTAATTCGTCAAACCATTTATTTTTACATCAAATTTTGTCTATATTATCCGCTAAACTAATTGTTATGCTTTCCTCTCGAGCGATGTTCAACGCATTCGTCGATGAAATCATTTTATTCTCACTTCTGACTTTCGCTGATTATCGCAAAAACTGTTGTGCAGTATCGGTATTGTCATATTTGGATTCATCGTAACCATAACACACTTCCATTCGTAACTCACGCAACAATTCATTCATATCTTTCATATATTTGTTTATTGAGATTTGCGATGATTGTGATTGTATGCCATATTGTAAAGTAGTATGAGTAGAGTAGTATCACTAAATTAGTATTAAGTTTTGTATTTTTAATTTTTTTATTTTTAAATTTTTTTGCAAAATGTTTAAACTTTAATGAAATCGATTACATTTTTAATTTTTTAGCCAATAAATGGCAGAATGTAATAGTGACCCATTAGGACTTGAATATTCAGACAGCACTCATATCAAATGAAAACAAAGTTAATAAAATTTAATTTAATGGAAAAGAATATGTATTAATAGATAGTGAAACCAAAAATCTTCCTCTTCTATTCTACACGAGTCACATAGTGTACTACGAGATATATTTCTCTCAAAAAGATTCTTTTTATTAAATAATGCATTAATTTCTATTCGGTTCGCTACATCTAAAAAAAATTTCGGTGCCAAAAATCTCTCATATACATCCGGAATTATGACTGAGTTTAACCTTTCTTCTAATGTATAGTATATTCGCATAATACTATCTCCGTATTGAAAAATGTTCCAGTTTCACCATATTTATTTTACACTACCTCAAAGTGTGCCAAAGTATGAGAACCAGAGGGAGATATTTGTTTCATGTCTGCGATCATTACCTCAAAAAAATATTCTTTTTTACGATTTGGCCTATATCTATAGATATCTCTCTTTCCCTCCCTTATTTCTAATAAAATAAATATCGAAAATGTATGTGATAAAGTCTCAATATTGAGAAGGCCAATACCACCAAACTTCCTACTTTTAGCCATTTTATCATACGAGATAAGTGGCACAGAGTTCCAGAAAATTTTCATTATTCTACTTTTAATATGCTTCACTCTCACTCTCATATGTATAAATTGTCCAAAATAGATAATCGTTCCGAAAACATACACGTTTATCGCTTTTGTTTTTATCTGGAAGGGAGCTCTTGTTAATCTATAACCTAACATTTCGAAATACTTATTAATTTTTAATTCTATAATGGCCTGTGTGCGACAAGTGTCAATACCCGTTCAACACATAGGGATGCCTAAAACCTTTGCACCCGTAATACTATTAAATTTAATTTTTTGGGTTTTTCCTAAATTTATTTACATACCCATAATTTGTTTTAACATTTCTAAATTATCCTCAAAGAATTTTTGACTAGTTTTACTGATGAATAGAAATCCCATGTCGTCTACATAAGCCTTTACTTTCTTACAATCGGTTGTCAAATTATCAATACGTTTCAGACCTCTCTCCAAGAAGTTTAGGAAAGCATCATATCATAGACAATATAATTCCATAGCTATTATGTGTCCCTGAATCACTGATCTGTCCCCATAAATTTTTAATAAAGACCTGAAATAATCAAAGACAATTCTAATAAATTCTAATATACATATAAACAAACCAATCTAAGTATCTTTCCGGCCATCCCTGAGCTCTTAGATGAGCATAATTATACCTTCTATATAAAGAATCAAAGGCTGATTTCTGGTCTATGAAATTATTGCAAGCATCATCATTGTTAGATCCCACTTCTTTATAAACTTTATATAATGTATCTGAAATTTCTACCACTGCCGCTCTAAGACCTCTATCTCTGACTACAGCAAATTGGTTTTCTGAAATAATTTCTGGATTTATATTCTTAATCCTATTATATATAACTTTAGACATAATTTTCATCAGTATCGGCTGTATAACAATCGGTCGATAATCGCTAATCTTTTTTGGATCCTGAATTTTGGGAATTAAAATCATTTTTGACTCAATTATGTTTTAATAAACTATTCCATTGAACATATTTTTAATCAGTCCTATTATTACAGGACCAATCAACTCCCAAAAATATATAAGAATTTCTTTGGTAGTACCGTCTGTCGAGCTCTTCCCATTTTTTAGTGATCAGAATGCCTCAAAAATTTCTAAATCTGCTTATTCTCTTGGATGATCTTTACTATTCCCGCCCTTATGTTGTAACATATACAGCAAGTTCGCACATTTATAATTAAAAAACGTTCAACTTAACGCGCATCTTTAGAATAATGCTAAAGTATTGTTAGCAAAACATACAATAAAAGTTCTAATATTTCAAATTTTGAAAGAAACATTAAAATATGTTAGATTTAAGAAATTTTTAGGCAATTAAAAATGTGTAACTTATATTTGCTAACTATAAATGTTTTTTGTGACTATAAAACCACAATAAATTGGTGTATAAGTAAAAATTTGATTAATTATCCTCAGTGTCCTCAATGTCACAATATAATGATATTAGATTTAAACGAAAATGTGTTTCAATGTCGATTAAGTGGACACAAAATAAGACAATCAATTAGAAACAATTCTTGGTTCAGTGGTTCAAAACTATCTTTTGAACAAATACTTGTTTTAACATACATGTTCGCAACGGGCACAACAAAATATGAATCAATTATAAGGTTTAATATTTTAAGGATTTTCGTAATTACTAAATTTATTTAGAATTAATAGAGAGTCAGCAATTTCAGAAACAGAGCTTAGTAGTAAAACTGTATCGAAATGGTTATCCAAATGTCGTGATGTTTGTTTAATTTGGTTAAACCGGGAAACCGAAATAAATGTATTAATAGGAGGAGATAATCATATCGTTCAAATCGATGAGTGTAAAGTTGGAAAACGAAAATTTAACAAAAGCAGACTGTTTGAATGTCAATGGGTTTTAGGAATGGTTGACACAGGCACTCCTAATAATTCATTATGTAATATTCGAATGGAAATATGCCCAAACAATAAACGCGATGCGGAAACTTTAATACCAATTATTAAAAAATATGTAAAACCTGGTTCAATAATTGTCAGCGATATGTGGAAGGCTTACTCTAGTCTGGATGTTCACGGTATAGCACTTTAATTATACATAGTATGGGCTGGAAAGGATAGGTTTAGGTTATGATAGTTAAAGATTAGGTTAGGTAAGGTTAGTTAAATATTAGGTTAGGTTTGGTTAGGTTAGGTTAGGTTAGGTTAGGTTAGGTTAGGTTAGGTTATGTTATGTCAGGTTAGGTTAGGTTATGTTATGTTATGGTAAGTTAGGTTAATTTTTGTTAGGTTGAGTTTTTAATTAATTTTTTCAAAATTAGGTAATAAACATTACACTGTAAACCACAGTGAAAACTTTGTTCACCCTGTGTCTGGATTTCACACTCAAAATATTGAAAGTAATTGGGGACAATTTAAACGTCCACTGAATTCTGGTGGTCATAGACGTGAAAATTTAGCAGAGTTTGTTTTTGAATATTTGTGGCGAAAGTCTATCAGAGTTAATAATTTAGATCCTTTTGAAGAATTCATATCTGCTATTAACTTTATTAATAATATCTGTTAAATTCTAACTATATTCTTTAAAACTAAATTTACATTTCACTTTATTTTTTAATTTAGTAATGTATATACAGTGTTCATTGTAATTTTTCATTAAATAAGTATTTTTGAGTCTATTGAACGTGCCTTTTGTTGTAACAATAGGCCGGGCATAGTAAAGAATACCCTTTCTCTTTCTAGCATCTTTCGTTTTCCGATTCGGCGACCGAAAAAATACTTCTTGTCTCCGAATATTTGACAGAAAGACCACTTGAAACCGTATCAATATCATCCGAATTCCTATTTTGTTCCCTTAAAAGATTAATTTTTGCTAATGTGGATATCCCTCCACCAATTATAGGATCCGATGGAGATCTCTCTCTTTGGGGTTCACTCGTTTCCACCGCATTCCCATAGTCAGCCGAATTACATCTACGCTGGTAAGCAAATGCTTCCAAAGCTCCGACCATATGAGACTCATTCACTTTATTACCTGCCGGTTAAAATACTAATGGAAGTCTTGTGGGAGACATGCCTGGCGTTTGAAAAGCCAGACTCGGGGAACTAATTGGCGTTGAAATAACCATATTTTTCTTCGACGACCCTTTCTTTGTCGGTGTTATTGGCTCTAATGCCGCCATCGTTATGTTTGTTGTTAGCGTTTGAACTGCTACCGGAATATGAATATTTGTGGTTTTAGGCGGAGATCTCTTCCTCTTATTCCCCACCAGTACCCATGGATTAACATTTTGAGTTGTTGGAGCATTATTAGTCGTGATACCAATATTTTGTTGTTTTTTAGCCGCTCTATCGGCCTCTCTTTTTAACCTATTCATTAACGTTTTTTTTCCGGTCATTTCCACGACATGTGGCCCTTAATATGTCAATTATAACAAATTACCGCATCGTCCACAGCCGCCCAGTTACACATTCGAGTTCATTATATTCTCCGTTCGTATCTCTGATCGATTTTTGTCGCTGCATTTTTATCGGTATTTGTTTCCGTTCCACACTTACTTTAAGCGAAAACAGTGCTATTCTCTTTGATTCACTGCAGAATATTTTGTTTGAGTTATTCCCGTCATCAATCACATAACAGGTACAATAAACGAAATCCAGGTAATCCCTAAAATCTTATATGTTGTCTTCATTTGAAATAATAGGAACGACATCCTCAAAGGTAATCACGAAACTTGGTTTTAACGACGATATGGCCGGATAATGATATCCATTTTATTCAATACCTTCAGTGATTATTTGTTGCTAATTCAACCGTTTTGAAGTAATTGACGACATTCTTTCTCCTAAATAATTTTCGAGAAAACGACAATAATCCCTGGAGGTGTTGAAACCTTCAAATGGAGGCAATTTTACTGCACATTCCGGTACCAACGCTTTACGATCCTATTCTAATGTTTTAGGTATTTCCCGTTGAAATTCCTTATAATTAATCATAGGATCTCCTTCGTTGTTATCCATTGCATTACCTGTATTTGTACTATTTTTTATTAGCTGACGAGGTAATTGAAATTTCAACGCTTTTGAATAATCCAATATAGATGTCTTTTTATTTACATAAGACTTACTAGCCAAATTACGCGACAGCAATGGCGGAAATGATGCCAAATTTCACCCGTTAGGGTGTTTTATTGTACACAAAAAACAATATAATGTTGCTATGAAACCAGTGACGACACAAATGTTGTGATAAACGCTATGATTAAAAGTCTATTTATCGATATCACAACACCACTTTAATGCAGTCTATATCTTCGATGGTGTCAATGATTTTTTGACGGCAACATCATTAAATGATGTGCAATCACTTACTTGTAACGAACAGATAAAAAATCACGATAAAAATCTCAAATAAAATCGAAAATTTAAAAAATTTTATTGGAGCAATATTTTATGCGACTAAACGCTAGCAAAAACAAGCCCAATCAACAACGCAGGAAGTCCAAGAAGAACCATTTGATTGGGGATTGGAAGAGGAAGTGAAAAAATTAACAGACACTGAGGAGGCATGGAAAGCTTTGGATAGTTTTATCGAAGCTAACCCAAACTCTGATCTACCCCTGGAACTTATTGCAAGACGCAATGCAGCTTCCGAATACAATAACCCATTGAAATAAGCATACATTTCGATCAGAGATGAACCAAAACCTGACAGTGATGAAGATGACGACTCAAATGTGATATCGATATCACAAAGCCATTATAAGCGTGTACCTCCATCATCATGTTTGTTGTTTGCTCACTACATGTCAATACTTTCTTTTAGAAATTAAGTATAGAGGTATAGTCAACTTAAAAATTATAAGAAATCGATTTATTTTAAATATCAAAAATTAATCACATTAAATAGGTCGCTTTCATGGAATTGGTAATCAAAGTTTAAAAGCTTTAGAGAATAAATTTAATATACAAGTCGAGCCTGTTAATGAAAAAATTAATTGGAAACAATATATTATTAACGGAAGAGAGGCTAAAAAACAGGGCGCTTGAAAATATTCTTCGTGCGTTGATAGTGTAAAGCTCGTACAAAAAGATGTATGCTTTCATTGCTTTAATGAGGATCAAGTAAATCAAACTGTCGAAAATGCTATTGTATTGACGAAAATCATACATAAAAAGTGTCCTAAAAACACTCTCATGTATTATAGAAATCGATTTCTCCTAAATCTTAAGCGCCGTCTACCATAAAACAGAGTATCAGATTATCTGAATAGAATTTCTCGTCTTGGCCTTGGCGTAGTTATATGACTGAGTTTGATCGGTATGCAAGTTTCTGGGAACAAATGGCAATGAAAGATTCAGTTCGATACAATAAACATAGTCCAAGAATGTCTAAGCATATGTCGATTGACATGGCAGGAGCGGCTGGATTTGTCGTTGATCCTGATACTTACGAACCAATTGGTCAAAATAATAAGCCCGAAGGCTACAATTATGCGATTCAAGTAATTATTTTAATTTATTATTATTGTTATATATTAATTAAATCGATTTCATGTTCTTATTAAGGTTATAATACATCAATATTTCAATGGAGTTGCGTACAATGGGTTTATCTTACATACATTAATCAGTCTCAAAAATTGAATCGATTAGTTAGTTGGAAGCATGAATGTTCGTATCTAAATGTTTTATTGGGTGAAACACCCGATCATGTTAGGCAAAGAATGCTTCACATAACTAGTGAGTAAACCATTAAACTAATTTATTTATCAAACATACAAGAATTAGATTTCTTTTATAGAAGGAAATACTAAGCTATTTTGTGGAAAAGATATAGATTTAAAAATGTTAGAAATGTCAAACAAAAACAGTTTGAATCTAATGATACGACTTTAAAAGATTTGTCAGACCTGTTACCAAAAGAAGGTGCATCTCTAAAAGATATGACGCTATTCTTTATGAACTTAACTGTACAAGACGTGGATGAACATAACATCGAAATAGATTATCGTACAAATCATCGTCTTGCTAGACAATTTGAAAATTATGAAAAGGAGTATTTCAAAGAAGATAGTGAACTCAAGAGAGAAAAAAGCGAGAAAGACTCGATAGAGTTCCACCTAATACACGTTATCCTTTTATGAAACATCAACTAATCAGAGAAAGTATGAATATTTAATTTAAATATCTGTTATTTTTTCAAAGCTTGCGCGAGAATTCATAATATTCAAGATGGGACAAGAAACATTGTTTACAACAAATCGATCTTAACGAAAATTCAATGATCCGGACTTTCATAATTACACTCAGCACTTCTTGCGCATTACGTGGCGAATAGAGAATGATATAACAACCGATCCCTATTAAGTATTATTAGCTACTGACGAAGCGAACAACATTTTCACACCATTTTCAAACCACCTTAATCACTCGCACAACCCTTTCACACCACTCTCCAATGACACCAATAACGCGAAGCAGTTAAATGAGAGCTCAAGGGCAACCACTCAAACTGGTTTGGTATCAAGTTCTCTATCAGCACAGCACAAACAATTTTCATTTCATTTTTGTGCCACATCAACGCGCGAAATGGCAGAAAAGAGAGATTCCATGGAGAAAGATTTGGTTTATCTTCAGGGCCGCTTCCCTCAGCTGCAAGATTTTGCCGCCGCGCGGTAACGAGGGGACAGTCATAAGACAGGACGTCTTGCCACGCATCACCCGTGGTGTGGACAACTATTTCTTGAGTGAGAAAACTCCAGAATGGCGGGAGCAGAAGCCCCAGATCCGACATGAAAATCGGGTTCAAGTACACAAGAAAGACAGTGAGTCAATAGTTCTAGCAGAATCTGGAACAGAAGCAACAACTGTATCAACAGAAAAAGTGATTGGTCCTCCATCCTTAGTAAAATGCGACCCTAGAAACCGCCTCTTTTTGTTTTGATCCTTTTTGATCCATATAGTGGACCCACACTTTCTTTGCTATTCCTCTAGATTTTTTGGCCTCAAACCTTTCAAATCAAAATTCATTTTCAAACCGTTTTCTCACTCATCAGTCGATCAGATCCGTTAATTTGTTTCAATATTAATTTTAATCAATAAAATTTCATGTCATTTGAGTTCAAGTCTCATTCATTTCAAACAATAGAGACATCAAAGGCCACAAAATAATAATATTTACCTATATAATATATTTATACCTATTAACTATTTTAGTTCATAGGTTTAATTTTTTTAAATTTTATTATATTTCTTCACTCTTTCCTTAATAAGCGGTAGTATCATCATATTTATTCTATTACCTGATTGGAATATATATATATATTTAGATGAATACCATAATTTTCATTATTATTTGTTGATACTTAAACTAACTTTACATAGACAGATATTTGACAGAATCGATTTTTTCAATAATGGTATAGTTAGTGTGCAATTAGAAATGTTGTGGAAGAATGGCTTAAAATAAATAAATATAAGGCTTTACTTAAATATTTATTATGAAGAGCACACTATATTACAAAACAGTTAAAATATAAAACACATAGTTATAATAAATTGAGATAATCAATACATGGAAAAACTTTGGACTCTACAATAGAAGTGAGATGTAATAACATTGAATGGTAAGAGATGTTACACGTTAAGCGTGTTTTAAATGTTAAACAATGAGTCATTTTAAACTTAAAAAATGAGCAAAATGCGAGGAAAATCTTCGTAAGCCTGAACTGGCGTCCAGAAAATGCTTTATTAGTTGTGACTCATTCTAATTTATAGTTTCTTCAAAAAATTCTTCGAGAGTCCAGTCTTCATCTTCGGGTGAAATATAAAAAACAGATGACTTATTATCTTTAGTAATGTTTGATTGAATAATTTTTACATTTCCAGCCATCTGTAAGAAAATTATTTTGAAATAATTAAAAATAGAGAATTTTTTCGTTTTCAATAATTAAATATTTAACAATTAATTTAAATAAAGCTACAGTTTACGATATGATCGACAATTATTAAAAATGGATTATTGTTTTAACAATATGTAAAATAATAGAATTACCGTTAGTATTTAGAAATAATAATTCGAGAATATGTTCTAATTATTATTTTTCACAAAATTAAAACAATAAATGTTAAACTTAACGAACATTAACATACAAATTGGTTAATTTTTTTAGTTATATTCAATTATAGTTTTGCGTTTTGTGATGTATGCTATGAACCAATAACGATACACAAAGCAACAACAATTTCATATAATAAGCCAATGAATGACAGCAATGAACACATACTCATAATATAACATACGTCATAACATGACTACTCTTTACTATGAGAGTCTGTCAACCAAAATAAACTAAACGAAAAGCTTAGATACATATATTTTTCTTTATATGGTATTAAGTTTTGTATTGTTAGCCGAAAAAAAGTATAAAAAAGTCGAACCTATAAAAAAATGTATTGACTAGAAATTTGTTGACTTTAAATTGTGTTGCTTTTAATGACTAGAAATTATTATTGTTAACAACGAAATGACTAGAATGAAAAGACTAGAATGATTGATGGCTTATGGAAAAAAACCATTTTCAAAAATTTTAATTAGAAAAACAGTGTTACAACTGTTTCTGACTAGAAATTTAATTGTTTTAATTGACTAGAAAGTTTGATATTTTTTTGACTAGAGTTTAATTGCATTTTGACTATCGTTTTGACTAGTTTTGTTAGATTTGTGACTAGATTTGTGACTATTTTTTGACTAGTAATCGTTATACACTGCGTGCTGTATTGTCTGTTGGTTTGCTATTGCCATTATTGCTTTATTTAGGCTGTTATCCATAACTTTTAAATTTTTGTTTTCTTCGCATTACGTTTACGCAAACGAGAAAAAAAGGTATAGTAAGCGTTTACTATTTATTATATTAAATGTATATTTTAAATTTAGGTAAAATTATTCTATTCGTTTTTTAAGTGTTTTTGTTGTCAGTAATGTCTTTTATGTGAAAGACTGAGTCGCGTTATATTGCTATGCGTATCAATGTATACTTTGCTAAAAATTATAACTATGTGAAGTAAAAGTCGTTAATTAACGATTCAGCAAAACAGTAACCATTTCTATTAAAAATCATTTAATTACCCGATTAAGACTTAAATCTGAGTAAACGGAATGAACAATTTTTGACATATCAATCAACTTTTGAAATATCAAACGATTTAAGACAAATTAAGCGATTTTCCAGTTTTCAAATCACTGCTGACGTTTTACAGATAAATATCACTTGATTGCTGTTCTTTCAACTGTTCCGATATTTAAATAGTATTTGTAACAATACTATTACTGTTTTATTTACCAGCTTATGTTTCATTCATATAAGGCTACAGACCTATACGCAATCATTCTGTTAATTTCTTATGGGTTTGTGTTTTTCATTGAAATATCCGACACAAACGCGTTCATATAATTATTTGTGGGTATTTGATTGCTCAGCTTAACAACTATCGCTGTATCGTTTCGTTTGAATTGTACGACGTATCCATATAATTATTAGTCAGTATGTCATTGCATGCATAATAGCATTATCGCTCTTTCATTCCGTTAACATTTAGTGTATGGATTAATAATATACTGAACGATTCTTATGGGTTAATAATGTCCGTTAGCGTTTGCGTTTGTGGTTGAGTCATAATACAATACACGCATACATATGCACACATCTATGCAGTGTTTAGCGCAATTCACTAATAGTGCTATGCATTGTCTGACACATCACAGAGACAGAGATTAGTTTTTATGACCATACCGAATAATTATCTTTTAAATTGGTTATGTTTTCGCAGTTGTTAACTAAGTATTTATAATTTATTTTCATATCGAAAGAGTATGCGTCTCGCAGTGCTTCGCATATTATTGTCAGTATTGCTGTTGCTATTACTGTGAGTTTAGTGAATCTTTGCTATCTCTGCCATATATTTTCTATCTGTATATGTTATAGCAATCACAACACCACACCACTCCCATAACGAAATGCTTATATTTATGTAATTCATTTGGTATAGAGATTAAGAGTCAAACAACTTAGTCAAAACTAAACTTATAGAATAATAGTCAAATCATTTATTATTAAGGCGTACAATTTAGTTTAAAATGTAGAATGATTTAAATAGAATAGCAATAGTTATGATCATTTTGATATCGATTATAAGTGCGTGAATGCATGACCCACATAGCATAATCGTGACGTGATTGTTGATACTCGCTATAACACTGCCGCTACTATATAGTCGGCTATAGTAAAATTTTGTATAGCGGTTAATGCAGGGCTGTTTTTCTATGTGTTAAACCAGACGCTATTGTTTTACCGAGATGTATGTGGACTGCTTACAGTTTACTTATATATGCCTATAATATGTAATGTTTGGGTTGTGATTATGTCTGTGCTGTCAAGTATATGGTCAGTGGGGTGATTAACAGAGTGAGAAAGGGGGAGTTATAATAGAGTAAAGGGGAATTTTAGAGTATAAGGGAACCGAAATCATTAAAGGGGAACAAATCTGTAAATCTGTTTATGTGTCAATGAACGTAGATTTTGTGACGCATTATAGGCGTCAATGTTAAAAGTATAGCTAATATAAAAGTATGTGCACTACAATACTATGTCGTTAATGTTAAAATATAGTTACTATCAAAATATTGCTATTGTTAGAATATACCTAATGTTAAAGATGCATATGAATAATCATTAGAAGCCACACTTTTGGGAACTGATTTGGTTGATGGTCCGCTAGCATTTCGATACCAACGATTTACTAAAATCGGTTTCGAAAGTCTATTTGGTTTTGGTTCTTCTAGACGCTAGGAACTATTCATCTAACTTCGTCTTCTAAACCTATGGTTCGACATTATTGTTTTAGTTATTAAAAAAATATATAGTTATAGATTCTAAATTGTATTGTTTGTGTAAAATTGTTATCCTTTTGATAATCTTTTCTGTCAAATTCCATGTGATTACTGGAACTATTATTAAACCACAAGTTTTAGTTATCCCGATTAATGATACTAAAGCCATTTCTTCTAAAGTGTGTTGTCCCTGTGACCATATATCATGTTTAGTCGAACCTGAATTACATAAATGAAGCATAACCAGTAATCAGATGGATGTGGTAAAATATAAATTATGTGATAATGTAAATCTATGTAAAGATGAAACCAGTAGAGGGTTAGGCCAAACTATTGTAAAGGCCTTAATACTTTTATTTCTATTCTTTTGCTTAATTTTTCTTATTTACTTATTTTATGTATACTTCATTAAATATTTGTAATTCAAAATGTTCCTTTCTAATTAAATGTCTCAAATAAAAGTATGTTGTTTAATGTTATGACCAATAAGTATAATAATGTCTCTGATCTGTCGATAAGGTATAAAAATATGTGTTCTGTTATACTATACCTTTGCCTGTAATATAGGGTCGAATTACAGGTAGAGGGTTGAGATGTAGTTTAATTTGACTCTATAACGTATAGTGTTATATAATTGTGACACTATAACGAATAAGTTGGGCTTAAGCTATCAATCAAAACTATTTGTATGACAGGAAAATAATTCATGTCACAATGTAAATGTATTTTGTAATTAAGTTTGATGGCTGAAAGCTTTTATGTATTATGTTAATGATGACTGCATTGCAGTCCTTTTCCATGAGTGCGAGGGTATAAAAGCTCATGTATGTGAGGGATTGTGTGTTTTTTTAGTGCAGTTCTTATGTATTACACTTCTACTATAATATTGTGGTTATGTGGAATGTTCTCTTACATTGAGTTCTTATCATTTGAGTTCTAGTGTGAGTTATTCCGATACAAGTTCTTATTTCTTGTGTGTAGCGCTTATTGTTAAAAGTAATTACAGACGAAATACTTCTATTTTAACGTTATTGGAAAAGTTGTAAGTTCTCATGTAACTATCAAACTTGTAATCGTTATGTGAAAAGTTAATCTATTGTTGTAACTATCAAAATGTTGTGTTAAACACCTTTTGTACTAATGTCGATGGTAGATAAATAAAACTTAGTTGTTGTGCCATTTGCTTTGTGACATTCTTTCGAGCTATTGAGTTATTCCTTAAGGTTAGATAGTAGGTCTGTTGATTTTTGGGAATTCGGGACTACAAATTTAGTAAAAGCAGTTAGAGCGTGGCCGCCTCGGGTGGAAGTCAATAGGTGTTGGTCGCGCCGGTTAGAAAGGTCGCAGTCGTCGCCGTTGTTACCGCTGTCGCAGCTGTCATCACCGCCGTCGACAGGACATAACCGGAGTTCGGTAAGGGAGGTGACCGTCATTTTGTTGTCGTATTCGAGCTAAGAGTATTTAGATATTTAGACTGCTTTGAAAAATTTGTAACAGTATTATGCTATTATCTACTAGCGATATGCATAGCATAAACATTTATAATTCGAGCTTCAACCAGAGCACTATCGAAAATCCCAGGGGTTAGTCGCTTACTCGAATCCTATATACCTGGGATATTCAGGAGTTCCGGCCAGCTCTCCTACATCAGTCTGTCCTGACCGGTCGGAGACAAAGGCTGTCTGTACGTTCATTTCCTTGTAAACCGCACGACCCTCTAATCTGGAAACCTAAAGGTCGCCCTACTATTAACGACAGTGTTCTCGTAGCGTGCCTAATCGACTCAGTTTGTGCTGCCCCTCAGCGGCACAGTACCGATTGCTCTCTCACTATTTAATAAAATAAAATATGGCACATTTACTTATTAATTTATTTCAACTCAATGCTATTTTTATTAAACTTCATAATAACAACGCGATTCATTATTATATCACATCATTAGTATTTTAATGAATTCGCAAAACACATTTCATATTTTTATCAAATCATAACAATAACAAATTTAATAATAAATTTTATTTATTACATTAAAATGAACGAATGAATGACAGCAATGAACACATACTCATAATATATATTACATTACAATACAATATATAAATCTCCAAATGTCTAAGCTCTAGAAATATGTTAATATTTAAACAAATATTTGTTTTAAGATTCCCTAAAGAAAGTTTTACTATTATTTCTGTACAAAAGACTTACATCCCACCCGTTAAAATTTATAAGTGCCTTAGAGTTTATACTAAACCGCTCAGTCTTCTAACCTAAGGACCTGCTTAAACACAAGTCTAAAAAGGACCGAGTGGTGTGCCATACGAGTGGTAATATTTTATATTGAAAATTGTATTCCTCTTCTCTCTGTATGTAAAGAAATTATGTCTATTATTTCTAATTTTGTATTTGGTAAAATTTAATATATAGCCACTGATACTATTTGTAACCTGTTGATCTAAATGGCATTGGTTGTTTTAATGTTATTTATTTAAGAAAATCTGCGATTATTTTAAAACTTATAAAACTTTTTACCTGTTGTGATAATTTTAGACTTCGTGTCTATAGATTTGATTCTAAGCAGCAATTTTTAGACATGTTACACTTTCCTGTACATTTGAGACACAGTTTTTACTCTTTTCAACAGTGTTACACTGATTATAAATACTGTATAAACTTTTATGATAAGAACTTAACCCTAACTGATGTTCATTATAAGATTTTGTATTATGATTGTGATAAGTTATTTTATAATATTTATAAAATCAGTATCGCTCCTCAACATTTTACTGATGTTTTTTATTATATTAAAAACAGAGCGATTGCTTGTAATTTGGAGTTATTTAGGCGTAAAATTGTTTCTAGTCAACTGTGCAATAGATGTTTGTTGTCAACTGATGACTATTCTCATTTTTTTAAGGAATGTTCAGTAGTCAATAATTTTTTCTTTTTATATGTTAACTTTACACGTTCACTTGGCATTGAAGTTAATGAGATTTTTGACTTTACAGTGTCTAAACGGGTGTCTTTACAGATATGTAATGGTTTTAAACTTGTTTGGTTATATTCTGTTTTTAGTTACATACGCTCGTGTAAAGAGGGATCGTATAGTAATTTTGTCCTCAAAATTCATGTGATGAACAATCTAAGAGAGTTTCTATATTATGTCAGATACCACTTTCAATATAAAATTAGAAAAAAGCTCCCGGTTTTGAATTTGGTCGAGACTTTACTTTCTCGATATAACCGTTTGCTATAACCCCTCCGTTACTAATTTTATTGTCTTTCAAATCTAACTGTATTGGTTTACTTTTTGTATATAACATGCTTTTCTTAAATATTACTCTCATATCTTTGCAATCATGCTTTTTAATAATTTAACGCTTGTTTTACTTATTGTTGTATTTGCTTATAGCACTGATAATTTTTTGATTTGCATTTTAGGATGTTTTGGTTACTGTGAGTTTTTTGTTTAAAGTTTTTTATGTATAAAAATAATTTTATCTGAATGCATGACTGCAGTCGCCCTTCGCGTATCATCGCCTTGTGTCTCGTCACGTGTTTCGCCTCATCGAAGTATGCTTATGGTGGATAAGGCAACGCAGATTCGTTTTCAATGGTGTAATCGTTACTCGCATGACAGCGACTATGTGGATGTCAAGTGATCACATTGCTTTTATTTAAAATAATCTCCAGTATTGTTTTTTCTTTATTTACTTTTGATATCTATGTTAATTATTTAATTTAAATAACTTGTTTTTACATTCCTTTTGTCAATTTGAAAATTTGTCAGTTTGATTTATAAATAAAAGTATTTCAAACAGTACCTGCAGCTGCTATGGGTGCACCAGTACCTGCAGCTGCTATGGGTGCACCAGTACCTGCAGCTGCTATGGGAGCACCAGTATCTGCAGCTGCTATGGGTGCACCAGTACCTGCAGCTGCTATGGGTGCACCAGTACCTGCAGCTGCCATGGGACAACCAGTACCTGCAGCTGCTATGGGTGCACCAGTACCTGCAGCTGCTATGGGTGCACCAGTACCTGCAGCTGCTATGGGTGCACCAGTACCTGCAGCGGTTTGAGTGCACAAGTACTTGAAGCGGCATTGGGGGCACCGCCCACAGGACCATATAAAAACTATACAAATTCTTATATTAAAAATGGGATTTTGGCATAGTTGTGACTGAAAGAACTGGGAACTTCCTGTGAAATAGTGAGGTTTGAAACAACTCTAGATTTAAGTGAGTTACTTTCAGAATATTTTAAAATTCAAATCATAATAAACAATTCTTTGGTTTTAGCTACAGTTCTAGTTTTGTTCTTAACCTTAATAAAGGGAATTTGCAATTTCTTATTCTAATTAAGTGATTAAAACAGATTTCATATGTTATATAATGGATAATCAGGTCAAAATGTACAAAATTAAGGGCAAAACTGGAATAAAGGGTCAAAAATTTTTAAAAATTTAGTCAAAATGAACTAAATTATTGTCAAAATGGGCAAAAATTAGATAAATATTTTCACAAAGATGTTCAAAATAAGCAAAATTCCTGACCAATAGATATATATAAACACATGATAGATAGCGAAAATGAAAAGATTGAGTATAATTTTTATGAATCAACGTTAGCTCCTAAAATTGTTACCGAAACTCGGTATAGACTTAAAAATAATGCTATTTATTGTGAAGTAAATTTATTTAAAAGATGTATTAGGGATGAGAGAATCTGTAAAGCGTGTGATGATTCTAAAACTGATAATTATACACATTTCTTTTTGAGATGTAAAGTAATAGAAGTTTAATTCGTAAATTTTAAAACCCTTTTATTACTTTATGATTATGATATCAGTAACATTTTTTTGTTTATAGATACAAAAAGTGATGTGAATTTTAAAATTATTAATGCTATGAAAGCTACATGGCTTAAGGCTATGTCTAGATTTAAGAATCAATACACTACTCATGACTAAACTACTGATAAAGCGTTAGACTTCTTAATGCGATATTTACTCGAAACTATTTTATATATTAAATATTATTTTAGGAGAACTAAAACTCAGGAAAATAACGTACATTATATAAACATAAATAAAATACACAGTAATCTT
>JAQIXJ010000527.1:0-31990 GCA_034700185.1 Phthiracarus laevigatus
TCGTGCTCATATACTATTTTCCCAGAAATAATTATATTAATAATAGAAAAAGGATAATCCTGAAAACGGCGGCTCTATCTATGATATATTAATTTATTAAAATTTAGAATAAAAAGTTTGTTGTGTGCGACTAAGGCCGTAATTAAATACTTTTGAGCTAAACCACAAGTTTTGGGCTCAATGAAATAAATATTGACCGAAAAAATGACGAAAACGTAGCTAAATATGAATGTTTAGTTTTTGTTTTAACTCTATCATTGAATAATTCCAACTTTAAAATAGTAGTTAAAAGGAAGTGGAAATTTTAAATAAAATTATAATTGAATTATCTTAAAATTTGGAATTAAAGTAATAAATTGTAGAAATTTATATTGAGAATTTATGTAATGTTGATAAAAGTTTAAACTTAATAGAAATTTGGTTGGAACTAAATATTTTTTGGAATTGTTTTAAATTGGAAAAAATTGAAATATCTAATAGAATGCAAATTTTAAACAATTTTGTTAAGCTCATACCCATAATCAACATTTATTTAATATTGTAGTGCAATAATTTATAAACAATAATATTTTATTGACGCAAATTACTTCTACTGGGAAATTGCACACTTATTATGCAAGAGTTTTCATTAAATATGTCTAAACATAACTAGAGACCCGTATAATGTGATTGTTATTTATATTTTTATTTATATTATATTTATTTTAGTTTTTAAATCGATGACAATTTTATTTTAAAGACATTTGTAAAGATTAACAAGTAAGATTTTTGGGGTCTCTCTATGATAGCGATAGAATAATTATATTAATTACTTTTCTAATAATCGTTTGTAGATTTAATTTTTTCGGTATTTCGGTATTCACAGTACAAAATGGTGACAGACAACCTGTTTTATTATACAGTATTATATATAATATGAGATTAAGAATAAAACGGATAAAGTTGTAGTTAGGTCTTCGTTTCGAAAATTCCGATCGAGTTAATTGGAGTTGGAGTACATAAACATTTTTATACGCCTTAACACAGCTTTAAAAAGATTTATTTTTCAATCAATACTTTTATTTTTAATATTCTACAAAATTTTCAATTTACATCGTTAAAACATTCGCTAAACCGATACTCTTGATTGATTTTTTCACTAAAATACTCCCAAAATGCGATAATTTTTGTTAGAATAGCTGTTTATTGCACAAACACAGTCGTAAGCGTTTTGACACATACTATCCAATCGCCGCTTTGTCGCTATGATCGCATGACAACAGCGTATTGACTCATCATTTCGGTGTACACTGTATAAGCGTATAAAACAAAGCACTGCGTTGTAAATCAACACAAAAACCCATTATATTGTATCAACTAAAGTATTAGTGATTTCACCGCAACACTAATAATCATTTGCAACTCGTAAACAACTGTCGTTTAGAATTTAATACAATTAGATTTTCAATATTTAAAAGCATTAATTAATATATTGATCGATAATCAGAATAATCATCAAAATGGTTGAGGGAGGCATGACTTGCGTCAAGTATTTATTATTTGCGTTCAATTTGGTGTTTGTGGTCAGTAATATATTATTATTATTATTATTATTCCTAATTATTTATATGATATACGGTGAATATTTGATAAATAAATATATCTAAACTTCCATAAATGTAATTTAAATACGGAATAGTATTTCAATAATATTTATGGCGAAGTAATATAAGTAAGGCGTAACTGTAAGATAATCGCTAAAAATATCTGCATTTTTGTAAATATAATATTACACGAAAATGATATTATTCATAAGAGCATATGTGTAGCATTGCTATCCAATGAATTTTGTATTAATTGCCAATAAATGTATTAAATGCAACATTTCGTTTATTTAAGCTTAATTCCCAGTCACGTATTTTTGTATAACCAACTAAAATAAATGAAATGATAAAATTCTATAGCGAATAATTAATTGCGTAAATAAATAAATCAAAATCTAAAATAAACTATTGTTAGTTTACTGTTTGTAGAAATGTATAAATAGTAAATATGATGTTAACCACGATTAGAAACTAAAAGATAGAACTTTGAATCATTGTTGGGGACATGAGTTGAGTTTAATAAAACGGGAACAAATTTTCGGCAATTAAAGCTACAACACTATACAGTACATGTTAACAACTAATAAGTGACTAATCTTTTTTAATGACATAATTACTATACATTTAAAATTGTATTATCTTTCAAGATAATTAGTATCGATTGAAATGATATTGATTCTGAAGACTCATTCATTTTATATAAGTCGCTTCGTTTTCAATTAGTTTTAAGAAAATTTAAATAAATCTTTAAAAATGTGACATTAAAATAGATTTTCGGTATACTTTTGGTTTACGCTGGTTTCACTGCGATCGCACGTTTCGGTCAGTACCAGCTGCTAATAGAAGATACGCCGAAAAATGTTGCTATCACTTTGATCATCGTTGGATTTTTCATATTTTTAATCGCATTTTTGGGCTGCTGTGGCGCTATCAGAGAAAACTACTGTATGCTAACCTCTGTAAGTCATTTATTTAACTACTAGTCTAATAAATTTATGTGAATTATTACATTTTTAATTAAATTATAATTGATTAAAATTTTTATTGATATTAGTTCAGCGCAATTATATTGGCCATTCTTCTTATTGAGCTCATTGGTTCTGGTTTAATATTGGCTTTCAAATCTAAAGTAAACAGATTTTTATCTTTTTATTGAACCAACAAAATATAGATATTAATTTTGTTATTTAGTTGAGAAATCTAACTGAAAATGGAATTAAGGCAGCCATTGACCAGTATAATGGTACGGATACAGCTGTCGACAAAGTGTTGGATGACATACAATCGCACCTTTTCTGTTGTGGTGCTAATGAATATAAGGATTGGGATCGAAATTCTCTTTATAACGGCACTTCATATCCGAAATCTTGCTGTAACAGTAACGGTACTCTCGATATATGTAAACCACCGAACATATATAACATAGGTTTGCCAATTTTAATCATCGTATATAATTTATTAAATTGTGATTGATATTCTAATAATGATTATTTTTAATGTAGGATGTGTGGAAAAAATCGATAATGAAATCCGTGGATCGATTGGATTACTGGGTGGTATTGGTATTGCTGTGGCGGTTATCCAACTCATTGGAATTGTGTTCGCTTGCAGTTTAAGCAGAACTATCAAAAAAGAATACGAAGTCGTATAGTAATTGTCATCGCGTTTGAATATTCTCATTTTGTTGTTGAGTGCCTTTGCAGTCCTATATTTTTGTTTAATATTATATTTCGTTTGTCATTTGAATGTTTAATCGCCAATTTATAACACAATTTTAATCAATTACTAAATGATTAATTTATATGCTTTCTTTTTTTAATACTTGTTACCTACCATTCGTTTGAATTTAATGCTTAACATTACTTAAATTGATATCTTATCTCACAATTATTTAAACTATACCTGTATTAATAATGATTGTAATGTTTTTATAGCATTTAATATACATTAACTATTATATATGGGTTATTAATTATTGAATCTGTATCACAATTTAATGTAAAAATTGTAAACAAATATATAATTAAAAGTAATATCTTTATACAGTACTTATTTATACCGGAATACTAATAAATAGCAATAATTGCGATTCACTTAAATGGTTCGTTCAAACACCTTTTGGTAACCAAAACCACTTTACTATTTTTGGAGTTATTGTGACTCTCATAGTATTAGAGTAGTCATCGTGGTTTTGGTTTCTACGATGGAATAGTAAATATAAAGTTGATATAAAAACTCAAGTTATGTTACACTACATGGTGTCTCAAGAGGTGGTCAGACCCACACCTAAATATGAAAAGCCTCACCCCTACAAAGGTTTAGAAAGTTCAAGTGTAGAAAAATACTAAATCTATTGTAATCAAAACAAACAATTTTTGAACGTAAATAAAGTGTTTATTTTGAAGTCAAGAAATTGATAACTTTTTGCAAAATACTGCGTATTGTTCGGTATATAGAATTACATGAATTATTATTGAGAATATTGGTTCGAGTGTGGATTTTAGCCTCTTTCTACTAACACGTGTAAGTCTATCCAATAACCTCTAACCCAAAGTTGAACCAAAAGTTCAGAACCTCAACTCTAGTTTGAATTTGAAGCCCATATTTCGAGTGTCGTCCTTTAGCTTCCATCGATTATTGAATTATAAAATGATTTACGCATATATTAATTATGCATAAACAAAAAAAATATATATTGTTTTGTAACTGATATGATAATAATAAAAATGATAGTATAAATCCAGAGCTTTAATAATTGTGCAATTAAAACAATTTATAATTCTTAAACATTTATATTTATTGCGTTTTGGTTAATATAAATCTTTTTACCAAATCCATTGCGCAGTTAACAAACTAATTATTTCTACTTTCATTAAAAATTATTAAAACGCAATCAAATAAAATTTCTAAGTTGTCGAATGGGTTTTGTCGTTATCGTTGCATAAACTCCATTGACTCATCATTTCGAGTGTGCATGAAATAACCTGCCTTTCGCTTACCGCAAAATATTACTAAGCGTCAGATATTCTGGCATTTGCCTATTTTTTAAAACAGTGTTGCATTAAGGTTTAAATTTGAAGGTGTCTGAAACATAATATAAATAACTTTTAAATTCTATTAAACGATAATTTTAACAATATTTGCGTATAATTCAATAAAAGAGTGGTAGCATATTAATTAATTAATAAAATCGTTAAATTTTAAAAAACTGAAGATAAAATACATTAACAAATGTACCTTTGCTGATTATTTTGTAAAAAAATATTTAGCATAAAAATAAATTTAAAGTACGATTGATAAAAAATCCGAGGCAAAATTATTTTTTGCCTATATATGCAATTTTATATAATTTTATTAACTAATAGATACTGTCCCTATACATCACGGTATAAGTTTATTCTACAGGCATTGGTAAGAACAACCTGTGTAAATGTATTTTATTGAAATACATAAACAACGCCACATCAACTCAACAAGTTTGCGATGCGCTATGAAACGACACAACACTTACGCGAAATTTGATGCGTAGTTTATAGAGTTAGAAACAACAGTGTCATTATATGAAACCGATACCAAATTGGTTTGTACCAACTTGTACCAACTTTCTGTATTGCGTTGTTTTAATACACACCTAAAGTTATATTCAGCGATACTTTTTTTTATGAATTAAGCAAAGTTATAAACACCTTTAAAGCAAATTAAATACCTGTTTATTTAAAAAGTGAATTATTAATAATTTTTTTGGTCTAAAATGGTTGTGAAAAGCTTGACAACAGCCGTGTGTTTGCGTTTATTTCCATTGAATTTGGTTTTTGTGGTCAGTATTCGCATATTTTAATGTCTATTTATATTTCTCTGTGTGCTATTATTACCGATAATTTATCTATTGTTTACACTAATTATAATAAGTCTGCGTTGATATTGAACAGTGGTTGCTATACTAGGAAGTGTAACGGCATGTAAATGTATAATACATTTGATCTATAAATACTAGTATTACATAATATGATTTGCCGTTTTAATTCACACGTTCACAATAAAACTGTTTTTAATGCCGTGTTTTTTTTGGCATCCAACAAATATATCGGGTTTTTTTTCGATTTCTTTTTATGGGCCATTTATTGGTGATAACAAATAATTTAGTAATTTATTAAATTTAACGAAAATGGTATGTAAGCATAAAATGTTGTTATTCATGAAAAAAAATTAAAGCTAATATTCAATAAATTAATAAATAATTGTGAAATTTTTATTATTTTTGTATAACAAACGTTTTATGCTTACATGCATTTATGTTAATCTGTCGACAAGAGTTGTTTTTCCGAAAAACAATTTATTCATTCAAATTAGTTGTCTATCGTTTTTTAAAATTAATTAATTAATACCATTTAAATTTCTTTATTTTCTAATTGGGAAAACCCCACAAAATACATACAAAATGTACACAGTGATGGTCACATTTGATGAGTTTATTAGTTGAAACATAAAAAATACCGAATTGAGTTATTTTTCCCAAACCAAACCCAAATTTTCTTGGTTTGCAAGTTTTTGAGTTCACTCTGGCATTTGGTAGTTAACTGTGTTTTTAATTTTTTTATGCTTGCCATTAAATGATAATAATTAGTAATTATTTTAGAAATGATCCTAATTATTGAGATTTTATATTCTATTTTTGGTATAAACCAATTTTTTATAATTTTGCTTTCAGTTTTAATATTTACCGGTTTACCGGTATTTATTCAATATTCAACTAATAACACCATCATCCAACACCACTTAATTTATTTCCACTTTTGAATTATGCATTAACGGGAGCCATATTGTAATATTAAATAATAATATTCGTTATTAAAATATCAAACATTAAAACTCGTAAATTTAATAGTACTTAATAAATTATATCGCAAAAACTTATATTAACTTGATCTTGTTTATTATCTTAAGTAATTGCACAAAATGCACACGTTTTGTGATTTTAAACATTTCTTGTTGCAGATATTACTCTAAAACCAATTTAAAATAGTATAAGATATTTTTCAAATTTAATTAAATGCTTCAATTTGAATTAATTTCGGGAAATTATCATTTTGGAAATTAGCAAAAAAAATTTGTGGTACGTGAGAGTCTAAACTTAAAAAGTCTTATCTATAATTTCAACTTAAACGATATCCCAACGCTTTTACATTTAATATAGAGTATCTTAACTTCTTAAATAAAAAGTTACGAATCAGTTTTTAAGCAGTTACACATATAATCTTCGAAAGCACACGCAATCGAAAATTAATGACAATTTCGTTATTGCGTGAATGGATGGATCTATTTAAACAATGGTTTATAAATCTTTTCAAAAAATTGTCTTTATTTATAATTCATATATTGTTTTTAAATTGGTTCATTATTTAATAGAAATAATTTTAAACATGTTTAATGATACGAAAAACTTTCATTATTCAAATTTCTAAAATTTTTCATTCTATTTTACATGCATAATTCGAAATTTATAATGAAAATATAAGAATTGTCTTCATCAGTATTAATACGTTAGATTAAAATGTGGGGGGATTTTTCCTTTCTAAAAATTTACATAAATAGATAATAAAATACACTTTTGTGCCACATTTTTTTAACATTACAATGTTAAGAAAAACTTTTTTTCAAAGAGCAAAGCTATAAAATGCCCCCAAAGCTATTTACTTCAATCTATAAATATATTCTAATAAAATATTTTTTCTAAGGAACTGAAATTATTCGTTCTAAAAATATTATGCAAGAGCAGTGCAATAGTTATCTTATATAAATATTTTTCTGGAAAACCATTATACCTATGGGTGGATGGATGATAATAATGCTCTGTTAATTATAAATTATTTTTCTAAATTTTTTAAAAATAAATTTTTAATCATTTGATCTGTTATTCCCTTACATTATTGCTATTACATGATACAACATTTAATTTTACCTCACCCGAGCAGAGGATTGAGGCGTCAGGGCTCTAAAACCTTCAAAATTGTATTTTTGAATTTGGTATTTCTTTAAAATTTTAACCTCTTTAAACTTTACACCTTTTTAAAACAAAAAAAAATTCACGTAAAGTGTCCGTTTATAGAGATTTTACTGTATAAAAATTATTATATGAATAAAAGCTATTCAATGCAATTGTGTATTAATTAGCATACGTTGATCAATATGTTTAAGATAAATAAATCTCTGCGTTCTCTCGCGTCTTACCATCTGTAGTGCTTAACACCGTTAGTCATTTTGCCATTCTGTTAACAAATCGATTGTAGGTCACGCAATCTGTACTACTGTTAGTCTATTTTTATTTTTACTATGAAAGTATTTGTCTAATAATTCTTTAATCCATTAATACACTTGCAATTTGATTCGTTAATTAAGATTCAATGATATTCAAGTGGTTTTATATAGTTTTTAAGTGATTAATATCAATTAATCACGACTGTTTTAGATAGTAATAAATTATATAATTATAATAATGTTTATTTTTATTAGTGAATAAAACATTTTATCGGTCAACATTATTAAACCACGTAATTAATTATATACAAAAAAAATATTTATTAGCTATAATAAACAATAAAGTTGTCTAGATTTTAACATTTCTTCATTTTGACACTAAAGCTAATGTACTTCAAACATTTTACAGAAGTTTTATTTCACTGTAGACTGAAATTTGTTTATAGAAAATTTGTCATTATTTCTTTAAAAGTTCACTTAATAGTTTATTTTTTAATGTAAAGAAAAAGACGATGATTACTCTACTGAGTAAAAATTGGCCCAAATATTGAATGAATGTTTGTTAAATAGTTTTTAGCTAAAATAAGGTAAATAATATTAAACTGATATAGAATTTAGAGCAGAATATATTGAAGAAACTGATCTGAGTTGAGGTCATTCAACTAAATATATATTAAAAAATATCAATTATTTAGTGGTAGTAATTAAATAATTTCAAAATGAATCAGACATTTGTTATTAGCGAATCATTTGTTACAATTACACGAATGAATTTGATTTTTTTTTGATTAAACAGATTTAGCAAAAAAAATGTAATAAATTAAAAATGAATTAACACACATGTGAGATAAATATTACAGTATAACAGTTTTTTTCCTAACTTAAACATTGCCAACTGGTTTTAATGTTATACTATCCCTAACTTGAATGGTATGCTAATTTAGAATCATTTCATAAATAAAATCTCGAAATAAACTAAAAGTTATATTAGATTTTCAACGGGAAAGCCAGTGATTGTAAATAAAAATGTCAATTAAATATAAATAGCTGTATAGATTTTAGCGCTGACACTGTTATAACAAACTATCGCACATATATATTCATTGCAATTGCATATTAAAATTACTATTAACTCCTTTTGGCTATTCTTTTGAATATCGTACCCACAGTTACGTAGAGGTCAGATCAGAAAAAAAGTTGCGGAACAAGTTTTACGTGAAACGAGTGAGTTATCTGCGTGTGCAAAACAATGCAGTTTAATGTGAATTATATTATATACGATGTGATGTGATGTGAATTGATGTGATGTGTTGTGATGCTGCCTCACTATATTATTAATTATTTTAGCTAAATATTACGATTTAATTGAATCGAAAATGAATTACATAATAATTAGTTGTTAAAACGCTTTTTTTACGCAGTTATGAAATGAATTGAGCAAATGACTGTTGCTTAGAATCATCATTTAGACTGATGTTTGCGCGTCATTACCGTTTCGTATAAAAGGAGGACACTTAACAAATATCGCAAAAAAAAACATTCTCCAATCGTACAAAATCTGCATATGATGGCTGTTCGCCGCATTGCCGAACCAGTGCTATCGAACACGTGTAGATCATTAACATGTTCGTGCATAATCATTCATATTTTAGTGGCATATTTAGCTACATTAACATCATCGGAATCATTACCGTCGGTGACAACAGTTGTGAATTGCACTTCGGATAACTTTGCGTGCAATAATGGCAGGTGTATTCCAATGCGTTGGGTTTGTGGTATGTGCCGCTGCTATGCAATTCAACCATTCAAGACAGATGTATATTTATTTTTATATTTTTATCATAGATTATCAAAAAGATTGTGAGGGCGGAGAGGATGAGCATCAATCATGTCCAGGTAATCATTTCAAATAACAAATCGGAATGATATTCTAGTTTCGTTAATTTGTGTGAAATTCGCACGTTTATCACAGCTCCTCAATGCAGTAGCAATCAATATGCTTGCGGTCAATATGTTTTTAATCAAACTTATTGTATTCCACGCCATTGGAGGTGCGATAAGGTAATCATTAAATGCCTTTTATTTTTTCTTTTTGATTTGTTATTTTTGATTTTTAATTAAAAGATTGTTGATTGTCAAGACGGCACCGATGAAGGAGATTCGTGCTGTAAGAAAGAAATTTAGCGCATTTAATATTTGATTGATTAATTTCTATTTGAATATAATAGCTTATCGATTATGTCAATCCGACGATCATATATGTCCTAATAATGGCAGCCAACTTTGTATCCCATTATCAAAGAAATGTGATGGTATTTTTGTTACTTTATTATATTTAGTTAAGTTTTCTGCCAATGTTTTATTTTTATCCGCACATTAGGTTATATCGATTGCAGGGATGAGTCCGACGAAAATGATTGTAAAAACAGTATGTACTTTATTATTGAAATTTTGTTAGATAAATATTTATCGATAAAAGTGCATTTCAGCAAAATGTTATCGAATAGAATACGAGCTTATATTTAATATACGTATTTTTACATAATTTATCAGACGGTACATCGTGTCAACTTAACGAATTCCGATGCGCTAATGGATCGAAATGCATCGATGAAACGAAAAAATGTGACCACTGGAACGATTGCGGTGATGGAGATAACTCCGATGAACTAAACTGCGACTTTCCTCCGTGTCATGACGGACAGTTTAGATGCTCGAACGCTATTTGTATTCCGTCGCGATGGAGGTTTTTTATTTTAGATTTACCTCTATTTTTTCTATAATATTCGATCATTTTGTTCAGGTGTGACGGACACTCTGATTGCACCGATTCCAGCGATGAAGCGAATTGCAGTAAGTGTTTATTGATTAATGTTTTTAATGATTTATTAACACGTTGTGTTTTAAATCGTAGCCATGATTTCGTGTCCCGACACCAAATTTTTATGCCCTTCAGAAAAACAATGCATTAGTAGAGATAAATTGTGCGATGGAAAGCAAGATTGTAAAGATGGAGCCGATGAGAAGGAAGCGTGTTGTATGTATTTTTGTATTTTCGTTTTTTAATTCTTATTCAATTGAATTTTAATACCGATTAGCATCTAAATTATGTCAATCATTATCGTGTGAATACGCATGTCGTGCTTCTTTGGATGGCGGAGCATGTTATTGCAAAGTTGGAATGACTATTAATGCGAAAGATCAACGATCGTGTATTGATTTGGATGAATGCAAAGAATGGGGTTATTGCGATCAATATTGCACTAATACGCCCAGCAGCTATCATTGTTCGTGTGCTGCTGGATATACTCTTCTTAATCCGCGTCATTGTAAAGCTGATAATAGTAAGCATTGGTTGTATTATTTAATATTTTTGATTATGCGAATTAATTTTTTACTCTAAGGTACCGAAATGAGGCTTATTTTTGCGCATCACAGTGCCATTTATCGAACGGATGCTTTGGGCACTTCGTTAGAAACTATCACAAATACTACAGCTGTCAGTGGCATTGATTACCATTATGCTAAAAATTTATTATTTTGGTCTGACGTAGAAACTAGAAAAGTATGTTTTATTTTGTTTAATATTTTTGTATAATTGTTTAAAAATTGATTTAAAATAGATTTACTCAATTCATTTTGAAAATTGGAGGCAACCAAGAAATACAAAAGATATTTCAGTTTCGTTTCATTGGAATCCAATTTCAATTGCTATCGATTGGATTGGCAACAAAATTTATGTCTGTGATACTCATAATCAAAAAATAGACTTATTAGAAATGGACGGCAGCCGACACACAATAGTGATGAGTCAAAACATTACCGCTCCTCTCGATATTGCTTTAGATCCAACCAAAGGATTTATGTTTTTTACCGATACCGACAATATTGATCGGGCGCTTATGGATGGAACTCAACGGAAAACTATTGTGTCAAATTATATTTACAAGGCATCTGGTTTAACATTGGATTATGTGAATGAACGTGTTCTGTGGTGTGATTCGCAACTCGACCAAATCGTAACCGTTAGTTACGACGGACTTAATAGGCACTCAATAATTAGAGGCAGCACTAAAGTTCCCGCACCCGTTCGACTCACCATTTTTGAGAATTACATATATTGGACTGATAGTACAAGACAAGGAGTTTTAAAAACTAATATTTATAATACAAGTGACGCTAATGTTGAAACGATTTACAGAGAAAGGCGACTGATTAAAGAGCCACGAGCTATCAAATCATTTCATTCGATTCGTCAACCGATAGTATCAAACCCTTGTGGCGCTAATAATGGTGGCTGTCAGCACATGTGTGTGATCACGCGTAACGGTGATGGGGACTCGTTTGTGTTAGGGTACAGGTGTGCGTGTAATATCGGATACCAATTAGCGTCAAACCAAAAGTCGTGCGTTCGTGTTGAAGAATTTCTCATGTATTCGCAGCAAAAGTTTGTGCGCGGAATTTTACTCGATCAACAATTTCCTGGCTTTACGGACGCTATTGTGCCCGTTGTTAGTAGATCTGCTCGATTTGTTGGCTTGGATTTTAATGCCAGACTTAATTACATATTTTATTCGGACGTTATTCTTGATGTGATTTATAAAATAAAAGTTGATGGCACTGGAAAAGAAAATGTGTTGGCGTCGCAAAATGAAGGCGTGGAAGGATTAGCACACGATTGGGTTTCCAATAATTTGTATTATATTGATAGTAGAAAAGGCACGCTTAACGTAATCAGTGTACTTAATTCGGCGTATAGAAGAGTATTACTAAAAAACCTAAAAAGACCACGTGCTATCGTAGTGCATCCTAATCGTGGATACGTTTTCTATTCCGAATGGGATAGACCTGCCAATATAAGCAGAGCTTATCTCGACGGAACTAATGTTATGATTTTCAGAGGCGTATTGCTTGGTTGGCCAAATGGATTAAGCATTGATTATGCGAGTGATAGACTTTACTGGTGCGACGCATTATTAGACCATATACAACACGCCAGTCTAGACGGCACTGACGTCAAAACTATTAATTCGCCTCGAATTAAGCATCCGTTCTCATTAGTGATTCACGAAGAATGGCTTTATGTCACTGATTGGAGGTTAGATGCTATATTAAGGATGAATAAAGAAAATGGTTCGAACGAGAAAATTATCAATACTGTTGAAGAGGGCAGCAGATTATATGGAATTAGAGTTTTTAGCAAATCTGCCCAAAGAGTTGATAACAGACATCCATGTTTATATGACAACGGAAATTGCCAAAAGTTTTGTTTCCCAATTCCGACAAATGATTCTTCAGGTCCAGGATTATCAGTACAATGTGGTTGCCCTTATGGCGAAAAACTGGCTGATGACAAAAGGACGTGTATCGCAGATCCAGACAAAGAGCCGCCTGTGCAAGCGTGTCCTAATTCTTGGGATTTTACGTGTGACAATCAAAGATGTATTCCAAAGACATGGGTATGTGATGGCGACGATGATTGCTTAGACAATTCGGATGAAAAACAAAACTGCACTCAACCGACATGTAGTTCACGAGAATTTAAGTGTTCGAGTGGCAGATGTGTGCCAATTGGTTTTAAATGTGATTCGGATAACGATTGCGGTGATTATTCGGACGAAACTGGTTGTGTTAATGTTACGTGTGAAGCAAACGAGTTTTCATGCGAAAACGGAAGATGCGTTCCCTTATCGTGGAAATGTGATTCGGAGAATGATTGCGGCGATGGCAGTGATGAAGGGGATTCGTGCCACGAAAAAACATGCGCTTATTATCAATTCACATGCCCTGGAAGTGGTCACTGTATACCACAAAGTTGGGTTTGCGGTGAGTTTACGAGCTTTTATTTAATTAATTAAACTTAATTGTTTATGTTAGTAATTAATTTGTTGCATTTCTGAACGCACAATAGTTACTTATCACGATCTGCCGCATATTCTATATATACTTTATAAGTTTATCCTTTTCTTCATTATAAGTTAATAAGCTTACTATAGTATTTTATTTAGGCTAATAAGCGAATAAACGAATAAATAGTCTGTACTGTTTTCAGTATGCTATTAGCATATAACAGATTTATGTCACTAAAAAATTAAATCATTTATTTCTTTCGAATTTTCTTTTCTTTAAGTTATGAATGATCTCTGATTCGGCAATTTACTAATAATTGTTTATTAATTAAGTTTTTACAATAAAAATCCTGCTTATGTTTTTGACAAAGTCTTACTGTAAACTGTATTAACAAGAAAAAGAGTATCTGTGTTCCACATTACCACTAACCATTCACTTTAAAACTTAAGTTTAATTGGAATAACATTTCAACTTATAAAAAGTGAGCTTTCTGTGAACTTTCTTGTTTTTAAAATAAATTTTAGCTCAATAAGTAAATAAGATATTTAGCTTATTCTAAACCATTATAAGTTTAAATAATGTATTATCAGATACCTTCGTTTTGACAGATGATTATAGACTCAAAAAATTATGTATATATATGGGCATTATTAAGACCTACAGGGATAATTATATCCCTTCTTTACCGGTATCATATCGATTGTGACCATTAAATCAGTTTATCATAAATAACCGCAAAAAAGAAATTTATGTTACTGTAAATTGATTTTAGTATCTGTAATTTACGTTTTTATGATAGTTTTGTTGGTTAGGCGTGTATTGCCTATCTTGACCTCCGTTTGAGTCATTCTCTTGTGACCGATAACGATGCACAACATCTGCGCTATTATTTAGAAATTTATATTAATTGTGATATTTTATCAATGCTAAACTTAATGTACTTTAATATAATGTAATGAAATAATAATAGTAGTATTAAAATAGAACGCTAGAAGTTCATTATAAATTATTGCGTTAGTTTGAAAGAATTTCATTGTCAGTTTATAATAGAGATATTATTAAACTATCAATTACTGTTTTCCGTTGTAATTTTATAATTTTTTTTTGATTTTTTTAATATAATTTTTGTTTTGCAAGAAAAAACTAAAATAATATGAGTACTTTAATTCTACTCATGTTCTCATAAAAACTTGAATAATTTTCTTTTTCTTACTTAAGAGAATCATAAAAATTACAAAGAAAAAATTTTGAAATCATTATTTCGTACGAACTATAAATGATTAATTATTCATTTTATTCAAATTTCATATCTTTATTTTGTGTTATCGGTGTAACAATTTTAACTTTAATTCTCTACTGCGTTAATCTATTTTATAATTGAACCTTTTGAACCAGAGTTAACTATGACATAGACATTTTTATTTCTTTAATCTAATTTCAATGCGAAATAACATGTTCATTATTATAAACTTTAAAATAAACAATTCTGTATAGTGATATCGTACAAATTGCCCACAATATTTTTGTTTAAGTTTAAATATATAAGTTTAAGTTTACATGGTATATAAAAAGGCTTATGTCACTATATTCCACTATATTTTTGGATAATTAATTTATGTTCGCCATATTTAAAAATTAACTTAAAACGGTATGCCACTGAAAAAGAATATTCCGCTCTATTGTACATATTTATTTTATATCTGAGTTATATATTAAACTAGTAAAAACGTCATTTGCCACAGTAATGCTGATCAAATAAAATTATTACTGCCAAAAGGGGCACATGCCATTGGCATTTTTACCTGATTTTTGCTTATTTTCACGCTGAAAATGCCTGTATTAATATTAAGAGTTCAGATATTCAGCGAACGGTCACGTGACTAGAAGAGTGTCACAGACAGAGGAGAGGACTAACGGACAAATTCAAAACCATATATATATTTCTGGAAAGTCAGATAAAAATTGCAATTCTTCATAGCCCTCAACCACTCTTTTGAGAATATTAATTTTAATCTTGTATACGGTATAAGCTCGAAAAAACTCTCGTTATTTAAAAAGTGTGATTAATCATTGGAAAGAGCCTAAAATACTATAAAATTGATTTAATTTTAATTGAAATTATTTGATTTACTGACTAAATTTAATTGTTAATTGGATATTAGATGGCGATAATGACTGTTTCGATCAGGCAGACGAACAAAATTGTCCGCCAATTGTTTGTTCGTCCACACAATTTCAATGCGCTAATCTTAAACAATGTATTCACGAAAGTTATCATTGCGATGGCGTTAATGATTGTCAAGTAATAATTTTTGTTAAATTTTTAATTAATTTGTTTTATTTATTTAATAAAAAAATGATTTACAGGATGGTTCTGATGAAAAAGGTTGTCCATCATTATCTCCAAATCAATGCGATGTTGAAAAACAATTCCAATGTCAAGGTTCAAGAATATGTATTCCAAAGTCATGGTATTGGTGAGTGATTTTTGATGATATTTAAATCACTTTTAGAAAATATTTATCCATTTTTTAATATTATATTTTAAAATTTTCAAATAATGATAGCGATGGAAATCCTGACTGTGAAGACAGTAGTGATGAGCCAAATACTTGTGGAGAAATCGAATGTCCGAGCAATCACTTCAAGTGTAATAACTCAAAATGCATTTTTAAATCTTGGATTTGCGATCAAACTGATGATTGTGGCGATGGATCGGACGAAGACAATCGACACGCTTGTGGTCCAACTCATTACGAATGTCCGAGCGGTCAATGGATGTGTCCAAATATAACTGATCGATGTATTGATAATAAAAGAATATGTGATGGAAAATTTGATTGCCCTAATAGTGCGGACGAAGGACCAGGTTGTGATTTGGAAAGTTGTCATACTAATCAGTGTACTCACAATTGCACGAAAACACCATTGGGTTCGTTATGCATATGTCCTCCAGGAGAGCGTCTAAATGACACAAAAACTTGTGTAGACATCGATGAATGCTCTATTGTTGGCTCTTGTAGTCATATATGCTATAACGAGAAAGGATCGTTCAGATGTCAATGCGAAGATGGATATCGTTTAGAGAATAAAACCCATTGTAAAGCTATTAATAGAACCGGTGCTTATATGGTTATATCTAATCGACGATCAATATTAGTGGCAAATATTACCAATATTAGTCTGGAAAGAGTTCCCGTACGCGTGGAGAATGTTGTGGCCACCGCTTCTGAAATGATTTCTGGAACTATTTACTGGTCTGATATGCACGCCAAGAAAATATATCGAATGAAAAAAGGGTCGAGTGAACCAGAAATAGTGGTTGGAAACGGTTTAGATTTAGTTGAAGGACTTGCAGTCGATTGGATCGCAAATAATCTTTATTGGGTGGATTCTCGACTTAAAACAATAGAAGTTTCCACAATAAATGGTAAAAACCATATCGTTCTGCTTACACAAAATATCAGCCAACCTCGAGGAATATGTCTCGATCCAAGAGAAGATGCCAGAGTCTTATTTTGGACGGATTGGGGTGAAAATCCCCGCATTGAGAGGGTAGGCATGGATGGCAGTACACGTAAAGTCATTGTTAATACGAAAATTTATTGGCCAAATGGTCTCACTATTGATATTCCAACGCGAAGAGTTTATTTTGCCGATTCAAAACTTGATTACATCGACTTTTGTAATTATGATGGTTCCGGTCGGCAACAAGTTTTAGCCCATAATCACTATCTATTACATCCTCACTCGTTAACTGTTTTTGAGGATACATTGTATTGGACTGATCGCCAACTGAATCGTGTTTTATCTTGTCATAAATTTAGAGGAAAAAATCAGACTGTTGTATCACATCTAGTCAGCCAACCATTAGGCATTCACATCAATCACCCGCTTCTGCAGCCGACGTCTCCAAATCCTTGTGCCAAAGCTTCGTGCTCTCATTTATGTCTATTATCCCCTAAAGAACCTGGTTTTACGTGTAAATGTCCGCCTGGTTATGGACAAGATCGTACAGCTCATGGCGGCAATTGTATACCTGTTGAAACGCCTTATTTAATGGTTATGAGAGCCACGCAAATCGTTGACCTAAGCTTAACTCCTAATGAAAAATCGGTTGGATATTTCACTCCAGTTATTGGTGTGGAAAATGGTTACGACTTTGATTATGATAAGCAAAACGCTAATTTATATTGGGTTCAGTTGCGTGAAGACGATAAAGAAAATGGTACTCTTTATAAAGTGAGCCTAAAAGGAGGTAATCAGACAAAATTTCTTGCCGATGGTATTGTTGGAGCTCCTTATTGTATCGCATTCGATTGGATTGGAAGAAATATTTATATTGGAAATAGAAAGGCATCGAATATAGCTGTAGTGAAAGCTGACGGAGAAAAATATTATAGACGAACCGTATTAAGCAATGATGGTTCTGAGAAAGGAGTTGCTAAACCTAAATCTATGACATTGGATCCATTACAAGGAAAACTATATTGGATCGACGAAGGAGGTGTTGGAGTGCCGCAGAAAGTAGCGCGTGCTAATATGGACGGATCAAATTCAACTATTTTGATACGAGATTCGTTACATCACGTGGAAGCGCTTACCTTTGACTTGACTAATAAACGGCTTTATTTTAGCCAAAGTTACACTGGTGTTATTGAAAGCATAGATCCAGAAGGAAAGGATAGGAAAACTGTGGTCACAGCTGGTTCTGGAATAGCGAAACCACAGGGTTTAGCTGTTTATAATAATAGACTGTATTATCTGGATTCTGTGTATGAAAAAATAGCTCGCGTTAATTTACCAGATGGTGGCAATGCCATCACTTTAGAAGAGAATACGCCACTACTTTCTAATATTAAAATATACAGTAAACGTCCAGGTGTTGAGAATCATCCGTGTAGAGTTGGAAATGGTGGCTGTCAGCAGCTATGTATTCCATCTGATAATAGTCAACGAAAATGCTTATGCAGTACTGGGTTCAGAACTGATGGCGAAACTAATTGTCAGCCGTATAAGTCGTTTGCTGTTGTTTCTTCGCTAAACAAAATGCAAGGATTTAGTCTTGAAGATCACGCTGAAGCCATTCAACCATTGGCTGGTGCGGGACATAATATTTTGCATATTGATGTAAACGTTGTTAAAAGTCATATCTATTGGGTTGAATACAATCCTGGAGAACGAAACGGAATATTCCGTATTAAACCCGATGGCACCGAAAAACAACATATAATATCTGATGGGATCGGAAGCAACGGAATTCGAGGAATCGCTATCGATTGGATTGCGGGGAATATGTATTTTACTAATGTTTTCCCGCACGAAACTTATATTGAAGTGAGTTGGCTCGACGGTTCTAATAGAATGGTACTCGTCAAGACTACCACAGACGCTCCACGAGAAATAGCTGTCAACCCAATCAAACGATATTTATATTGGATAGATTATGGACAGTTTCCCAAAATTGAAAAAGCTCTTCTTGACGGTAGTAATCGTACCCCAATTGTTGTTACTGGAATCAGTAATCCTAGAGATTTGACGATAGACATCGTTACTCATGATGTTTATTGGGTCGATGCCAGAGAAGATGCCATTCAGAAAGTTTCGTTCTCTGGCGGTCGGCGTCAATATGTATGGAAAAATTTGCCGACTCCTTATGGTGTGTCCATACTTGGCTCTCAAGTTTATTGGGTCGATAGAAATTTAAGAACTATTTTTAAAGGAAGTAAATACGCGGAAAATAATACAAACGTTTACGAACCATTCAAATCAAATTTGGACACATTGAGAGATATCGTTATATTCGATGCTAAGAATCAACCGCCGGGAGACTCTCCATGTTCCAGATTAGAAAATAAGATGTGTGAACAACTCTGTTTCGCTATGCCTGTCGGATATTCTGATGATCAGTATAAGTGCGCGTGTTCTACAGGAGTACTCGGTCCTGAAAAACTTAGATGTAAAGATGTCAAAGAATATCTTGTGTTTACTACAAGAAAAGAAATTCGTAGCGTTAATCTCGATCCACAAGTAACCAGCGCTCCATTTCCTCCGAGAGTTAATTTGACAAATGTGGTCGGACTTGATTTCGATTACGCAAATAAGAGGTTATTTTTCACTCAAATTCGTCCCGATGGCAGTATTTCATGGATGAATATGGACAAAAAAGATGAAATCAATCCCATTTTAACGAAAGGTATTAATCCGGAAGGCATTGCATATGACTGGACGAGTAAAAAAATTTATTGGACTGATTCGGCGAATCGTAGCATATATTCGATGAATATGGACGGAACACAGATTGTGATGATAATTCGCGTTGAAAGACCGCGCGCTATCGTTGTCGATCCATGTGAAGGATTCATGTACTTTACTGATTGGGGACGATTCGGGAATACAGGCAAAATATATCGTTCAACTATGGCTGGAAATGAAAAGAAGGCTATTGTTGAAGATAACTTGACTCAACCGAGCGGACTGTGCATTGATTATGACGATAGAAAACTTTACTGGACGGATGCGCTCAGAGAAAAAATTGAACGATCAGATATGAATGGAACAAATAGAGAAATCTTAGTTTCTGCTACTATCTATCCATTTGCTGTGACCGTATTCGGTAATTATATATATTGGACAGATTTACAACTTCGCGGAGTATATCGCGCAGAAAAACATACGGGAGCGGGAATGGTTGAAATGGTTAAGAGATTAGAAGAATCGCCCAGAGATATACATATATACTCTCCTGGCAGACAAAAATGCGATAAAAATCCGTGTCAGCTAAATAATGGCGGATGCGCTCATTCCTGTCATCAGGGACCGAATGGAATCGTTGAATGCAGATGTAATACGGGATTTAAATTAGCCAATGAAAATAGAATGTGTGTCCCAGAAAATGTGACGTGTGAGGACACGAAATATGCGTGCGCTAATTCAAAATGCATTCCAAGACTGTGGGCGTGTGATGGCGATGACGATTGCGGCGATAACACGGACGAAGACAAGATATTTTGCTGTGAGATAAATGTCAATAATAGTTTTCATTTCAAAAACATAACTTTTTGTTGTAGCGTTGCACACATGCAGTCCTAATGAATTCCGATGTGGTAATGGTAGATGTGTTTTCAAAACATGGAAATGTGGTATGTATTATGAAAGCCGATTATTTTGTTTTATTCAATCAAATTTATAATTTTCAGATCATGAAAACGATTGCGGAGATAATACAGACGAAGAAGGATGTCGTATGTGAAACATATTTTTAGCTTAGAAAAATTTAATGATTTAATTGTTGTTTATTTAAAATAGAGTATCCGCCGTGTGCTGACGGAGAGTTTACTTGTGCTAACCATAAATGCATTCCAAAAGCTCAACTTTGTAATGGAGTTAATGATTGTAAAGACAATAAAACGTCAGACGAAAGTCACTCAATTTGTGCCAATAACAGAACATGTCCAGGAAACCATTTGAAATGCGAGGGAACTAACATATGTGTGGAGCCTTATTGGCTTTGCGGTAACTATTGATTTCTCAAAAATAGATATCTTATAAATTTATGTCTCGATAAATAATTTTGTCGAAACTATTTTTGAAATAAAGATGGAGATAATGATTGTGGCGATAATTCGGATGAGAATTCGCTTATTTGTTCGCAGCGCACTTGTCCTCCAAATAGTTTTCGTTGTCCAAATCATCGATGCATTCCTGCCACTTGGTATTGCGATGGCGACGACGATTGTGGCGGAGATAAAGCTGATGAACCAGAAGAGTATTGCAAAAGCGAAAAACGCACATGTTTTGGTGACCTTTTCACTTGTGATAATGGAAATTGCATTCCAAGAATATATATTTGCGATGGCGATAATGACTGTCTTGACAATTCTGATGAAGACGTTCGACATCAGTGTGATACCCGTCAGTGTGATTCTGATCGCGAATTTACGTGTATAGCCAATAAGAATTGGGGAAGAGCTCAATGCATTCCAAAACGATGGGTTTGTGATGGAGATCCTGATTGTGTCGATGGCGCTGACGAAAATTCTACTCTACTTTCGTGTCCACCGCCTGAACCATGCGAATTGGATCAGTTTAGATGCAACAATCATCGATGCATTAATAAAGAATGGGTTTGCGGTCAGTCTTTGTTGAGATTAGAATAAGTCATTTCATTGATATTGACAATGATTATTAATTTTTATATAGATCATGATAATGATTGCGGTGATGGTTCTGATGAGCATAGAAATTGTACATTTAGAACGTGTTCCACAGAAGAATTTTCTTGTAGAAATACCAAATGCATACGTAAAACGTATTTATGCGACGGTGAAGATGATTGCGGAGATGGAAGCGATGAAAATCAGCCGCAATGCAGGACAGAAACTCCCACATGTTCTGGCGGACAATTTCGATGCAAAAATGGTCAATGTATTACATACGAAAGAGTTTGCAATAAACAACTTGATTGTGACGATGGAAGTGACGAACCGGCGCATTGTAATGTGGATGAGTGCGCCAAAACCGAAATTAATCAGTGCGAACACAAATGCATTAATACGCTCACGAGTTTTTATTGCGAATGCAATGAAGGCTATCAGTTAATGAAAGATGGAAAAGCGTGCGAAGACATCGACGAATGTAATTCTTTAAAGGGTAAATGCAGTCAATATTGTTTTAATACTCCCGGTTCTTATTACTGTAAATGCAATGAAACATACTATGAACGAGAATTGAATGGTCACGTCTGCAAACGACGAGATAATATTCCTCCGTGGCTTATATTTAGTAATCGGTATTATTTACGAAACGTTAGTACTGATGGAAGCTTATATAATCTGATTAAAATGGATTTGAAAAATGTTGTTGCACTTGATTTTGATTATCGAGAAGAAAGACTATATTACGCGGATGTGGGAAATAAAACTATTAATCGAATATTTATTAACGGAACGGGAGAGCAAAATGTTATTAGACATGAAGCACACGGTTTAGAAGGAATCGCTATCGATTGGGTCGCACGCAAAATATATTGGATGGATCGGACGAGTAAGCATATAGATGTGGCAGAATTAGATGGAACGCATCGCAAAACCATTCTCGGTCGCGGTATATCAGATCCGCGCGCTATTTCCGTACATCCAGGTATTGGTTACTTGTTTTTTACCGATTGGGGACATCATTCTTGCATCGGTAAACTCGGCACTGATGGCACTAATTTAACGCGTATTATCACGTATCAAAATAAACTTGTTTGGCCCAACGCTTTAACCATTGATTATTTCAGTAATAAATTGTTTTGGGCAGACGCGCACTTAGATTATATTGAATACTCTGACTTTGATGGCAAACATAGACATTCGGTGCTCAGTGGAAGCTCTGTTCCGCACGTATTTGCTCTTTCAGTATTCGACGATTGGCTGTATTGGACTGATTGGAATACTAAAGGTTTATTGAAAGCACACAAATTTACGGGTGAAAATCTACAAGTATTGAGAAATACGTCTCACAGACCCTATGACCTGCACGTATATCATCCATTAAGACAATTACCGTACGAAAATCCTTGCGGCGATAACAACGGCGGCTGTACTCATCTTTGTTTAATAGCTGCTGGCGGACAGACATATACGTGCGCGTGTCCTAATAATTTTGTATTAAAAACCGATAACAAATCGTGTATCGCTAATTGTACGCGAGGACAACATCGTTGCCAATCTTCCGACGATCGTTGCATACCTATATTCTGGACATGCGATGGCGATAAAGATTGTAAAGATGGTTCCGATGAAGCAAACTGTCCGCCATTTATTTGCAAACCAGGAATGTTTCAGTGTAGGAATAATCATACCTGTATATCGCGTATTAGAATTTGTGATGGAATTCCTGACTGCAGTGATAAATCTGATGAAGGATTTTGCGACACAGCATGTGGTGAACATAGTTTTAAATGCAGATCAACGGGACGTTGTGTACCAGACTCGTGGCAATGTGATGGTAATGAGATATTTACCAATGTGTTTGTTATAATTGAAATTTATTTGAAATATTATTAAATTTTAGGTGATAATGACTGTTCTGATGGCTCTGATGAGGACCCCTCTGTTTGTCACACTCGTGAATGCGACAAAGACACTCAATTTAAATGTGATAATGGAAAATGTATTCCAAAACTATGGTTCTGTGACTTTGACGATGATTGCGGAGATAATTCGGACGAACCCGCACATCGTTGCAGAAATCGAAACTGTAGTACTGGATGGCAAAAGTGTCCGACAAGAAATAATTATCGATGCATTCCTAGCTGGCTATTTTGTGATGGAAAAGATGATTGTAGAGATAATTCTGATGAAAATAATCCTGAATATTGTCCTAAATGTCACGAAACGGGAGATTTTAAATGCAAAAATGGTCGCTGTATTCCTTTGAGATGGAGATGTGGTAATTATCTGTTATTTTACTAATTATCAGTTACTTTCGGATGTTATTTATATATTCAAATATTTAACAGATTTTGAAGATGATTGCGGCGATAATACGGACGAAGACAGTACAATGTGCACCGATTTGTATAGAGATTGTTCTGAAAGTGAATTCCAATGCGGAAATAAAAAATGTATACCTTCTCGATGGCGATGCGATCACGACGACGATTGCGATGATGGATCCGATGAAAAAGAATGTCTCGATTACAAGTGCAAAGACGATCAATTCAAGTGTCGAAGTGGACACTGCATTCCACAAAAGTTGGTATGCGATGGAAACAAGGATTGTCGCGATGTTTCCGACGAAACAAACTGTCCGACACGCTTCCCGAATGGAAGATATTGTCAAGAATCACTTTTCCAATGCAATAATACGGTTTGCTTAAGATCGGACTTTTTATGCGACGGCGATGACGATTGCGGCGATGGAACCGATGAAATGGAAAATATGTGTCAAAGTTTTGAGTGCGATATAACCCGTAAATACCAGTGTCGTAATAAACGTTGTATACCTCTTTGGCAAATATGCAACGGTCACGACGAATGTGGTGATGGAAGCGATGAAAATAATCATACTTTATGTCGAAAATGGCCGCTGCCTTGTCTTCCCAATAGCTTTAAATGCGCGAATGAACAGTGTATTTCAATGGAGAAAGTTTGCGACCACAATGACGATTGTGGCGACCTTTCGGACGAAAGAGGTTGCCATAAAGGAGAGTGTAATAAAGAAACGAAGGGCGGATGTCAGCATAATTGCACATTAATCGGCGATGAAGGATATATATGCGTTTGTCCGCGTGGTTATCAAATATCGCACAATAATACGAAATTATGCGAAGATATTGATGAATGTTCGCGTTTCGGTCATAATTGTTCGCAAATCTGTACTAATTTGGAGGGCACTTATTCGTGTACTTGTAAACCCGGTTTCGATTTATTCGAAGAACGTTGCGTCGTTAAAACTGATACGTCGACTTTTATTTTATATACGGATGGTCCCGATGTTAGATCCATAGACTTAACAAAACAACATCAATCAGCGTTAATAACTGGTGAAAGTAGAGTTCAATCCATTGATTACGATCCTATTAATGGTAGGTATTAAACGTTAATCTTATTTTAAATAATTCGCTAATTGTTTTACAGATCAACTTTATTGGGCCGACACTTACGAAAAAACTATAAAAAGAGCTTATATGCCTAATCCTAATGATCCGAGTCATGGAATCGCTTATCCACAGAATCTCGAGTTGAAAGGATTGACAAAACCTGTAGATATATCAGTGGATTGGGTGGGAAGGTGTGCTACTTATATACTTTTCTTAAAATATTATATAATTATTTTTATTAACATTATGCTATATTTAGAAATTTATATTGGATGGACATGGACTTATCGAGTTCTAGACCTAGAGGTCGCATATTTATGAGTTTGCTTGATGGTAGATATAGAAAATCTTTGGTCAATTCTGGTTTAGAAAGACCCACATCACTTGCTTTGAATCCAGAATTAGGGTATTTTTGCCATATCCTTAGATTATTAGACTATTAGATAAAACTTATTTTTGATATGTTAGGCGTATGTTTTGGACTGACTCCGGCTTAACACCTAAGATCGAAGCGAGTTGGATGGATGGCACTCGAAGAATATCAATTATTAATGAAAAACTTGGATATCCGTCCGGTCTTGTTATTGATTACGAAGGTAGACATCAGTTATATTGGTGTGATTCGAAATTGAATACTATTGAAACGGCAAACTCTGACGGCAACAATAGAGTTGTGGTTATAAGCGGAGAGTTATATCATCCATTCAGTATTGATTTGTTTGAAGATCAGTTATATTGGGTTACAAGAGATACGGGAGAGATATATAGGCAGGACAAGTTTGGTCGTGGCGTTAAAGTTCGTGTCAGGCGTTACTTAGAGCACGCCACTGATGTTAAAGTATATCATCAGAAGAAATATAATACATCGCGTATGTTCTTTGAATTTATCCCTATTTCACAATATTTAATCATATTTCTTTTATAGTGGTTAATCATTGCAAGGATTCTCTTCCATCGTGCTCTCATTTGTGTATATTAATACCAAACGGACACAAGTGTGCGTGTCCTGATGGCGCCACATCTGTAATGTCCATTAATAATAACTGTAACGCAGCGTTCGAACCGCAAAAAGCGAACCCTCATCGTTGCACGTGTAGAAATGGTGGTTCTTGTATTAAAGGCGAACAAGATTTTAAGCAATGCAAATGCTTAGAAAATTTTGAAGGCACTAATTGCGAGGAATATATACCAAGAAGTCGGATAAGTGGCAGAACAATATCATCGATTTTTGCGTCGGTTATTTTACCCATACTAATCGTATTGCTAGCCTTATTGCTGGCGTCAGCGCTTTACATATTCTTCAAAAAACGAAACTCGTAAGATTCATATCTGGATTCTTAATTTTTTTTATAACAAAAATGTTTGCTTTTGTTTAGTAAACCTGGATTCGGCAATAATCAAAGCGTTTCGTTTCGCAGCGGAACTAATGTTGAATTCACTGCACCGACTTTCATGCAAAACGGTCCAAATGATAATCAAACGGGGGTTCGTTTAAAAGATCACTTATTTTTACTTTATCCGTTAACTAATACAAAATAAATTTAAAATAGGAACCTCTTGACGGGGAATTTAATTTAGGAGACTTAAAAGCAACTGATTTCACGAATCCAATGTATGACGCTCTCGGAAATCTAGAAAATGGTGGAAATGATGAAACGATTAAAAAATTATATACTGACTCAATGTCGCCGAACACTGGTTTATACGAAGTTCCTGATGAGTTATTTGATAAAAAAGTGCCCATTGATAGTAACAATTACGACAACTCATTAACAGGTTCGGCAGTATTGCCGCCTTCCAGTGTGATTCACCGATCGTCACCTCAAGTGCAAATTAGACAAACCGCTCTCAATCCTACCACTGTTGACACCGACAAAGACACTCAATATTTAGTCGAAGAGGATAAGTCTGAATGTTAACATAATTCCGTATGTTTTGAGTGACACAAATTGGACTTAAAAACGTTACGGACATACGGATGTGAAAAGTGCATTATAACTATAGACTAATTTATATACATATTTTATATCGCAAATATTAGCTGCTTTATTATCGTTCATTCATTCCCATCTATAATGTATTCTCGCAACAGAAAACAAATGAACAAAAAGTACTTCAAGAAGATATATGAGGCGTTGTTGTGATATTTTTGTATTATCTTTTTGTCACAGTTTTTTTTAATTCACTCCCATAATGCAGTTACACGTAATTAAATTCTATAATTGATTTAAAGTACTGTAAGATTTATGGTTGTTTTAGTTGTTATGCTGTAATTTTCAGTACTTATAAAAACACATACACACTTTTCAATGGGTTGTTGTAAATGTTTCGATCATTCCGTTAAGCAATAGTTTTGCATATATGCCGTCCATCTCTGGTCATTATTTTGCCATTTGATTTCAAAACTATAGGTTTTATCGTTTTTATATTCGATACTTTTTTGTGGACTTTCTATAACTTATAGATAATTTATAATTTTGTATTGCAATAAATAATTAAATGAACTAAAAATTATTTTTTTAATAGTAATAAATCATTTTATTTTTGAGTTTAATTTTATTTTGTAGCACAAAACGATTTTATGTAAAATAATTTATAAATAAATTTTTATTAAGAAATAAGCCTTCTTTAATATAATTAATATTCTTTAAATGTCTATTAAATTGAACTTTTAATCTCTGAAACTTATTATGATAATTAGTAATTATGAACTTATCAGTAATTATATAATAATATTTTTGTCTAAATGTCTGTATGTCACGTTTTCCTACAATACTATAATTACCCAATTTTACGAACGTTGCCTAACAATATCTAAAAAGTAAAAACTATTAACTACTACAGAACATTGTGTATTGCACGAGGAAAAAGTGTTAAATGCAACAATAAAACATTTTGACAGTTAATCATATCCTTATCCTTATTATATATTAATCGCTTCATCTCTCTCCTTTCTCCGTCACGGTCTCCTACTATATTGAAATCAGCTATTTTTACTAACTTTACCTAACAATTACTAAAATCTTTAACCTATAGTTGTATTGCACGAAAAAGGTTAAGTGTGAAATGCAATAATAAAACAAAATAACAGAAATTAAATTTAAATAACCGTCATTTACAAGAAAATAAACAATATAATATGCGATACGGGCATAAAAATGTTATTTGCACGCGAAGCGGGTTTCTAACTAGTTACAATTTAATATTATATGATGATCAACTTAAAGATCTTATATTATAAGAAAATAGATATTTAAGTGGTTGGACATTGTTTTTAGCAACAATTATGAACATTTACAAGATTTTTATCAGTTTGGATATTCAATTTTTATGTGATACTGTAAGCACATATCTAACAGATATTTTATTAAAAAGAGTATTACTGTTAATTTTTATTTATAAAATCTTATACTAAGAATGGGCAGAGCGTAAAGATCTAATTTTCCGTAACTTTGCACAATTTATCCACTGACTAAGCGTAAAAATCTTTTCGGATAATAATGTTTTTTAAGCTAAAAGATTTTAAATGTTAAGCAGGATTTCTTTAAAAAATTATTAAAACTAAAACATAAAAAAGCCAAAAATAAAAATGCATTAATTAATTCCGTTGCAAAGGATACAAATTAACCAATATTAGGATTTTTGAATATCATATATACATTCTTCAAAGTTGTGTGTGTATCCCTTTATAGGCACCTCCCCTGATGGCTGCACCCAATCGACCCCTATATCGTTGGATTCAGCTAAAAGAGAGGAGTACAAGTCGGGGGTTTCGAGGTGGTGGTACCCCCCTTAAAAAATGAGGGCGGAAAAACGGTTTTAATAGCATTATAAGGGTTACCTCCCTCAACGGTTACCTCCTCAACACCTATATCAATGGATTCTAATCCATGAGAGGAGTTTAAAAAAGGATTTAGAGGTGATAGGCACCCCCTAAATCAGGAGGAGTAAAAAAATTCTATATTTCCATTCGAAACCATTATCAATCAACTCAGCTCTAAAAAGGAGCGAAATGAGGGGTCACCATAATTCAATTTTACAACAAAATGAAATTAATAAGAAGTTTCGGTTTTAGTTTTTAAAACACAAACATCATTTTTATTCAAACTTTATATAATTTTAGTTGTCTTGTTTGTTTAAAAGCTATAATCTAGACTATAGACTATAATATTACGAGTTTAATAAATTAATCTAATAATCGAAATATTTTATAATTACTCTGTATTCGTAAATTAATATTCATTAAATGATTACTTATTCTTCTGACTAATAAGTTTATAAATAAACTTGAGCGTTTAATGAAAATGTTAAAACTTGATATTATGTTCTATTTGATTATACTATAAAGTTACTTTTTATTAGCATATGAAATAAAAAACCTTCATTCAATAACCATAGAACACATCTACAAAGTAAATTTACAGAAAAAAATCGTTTTTTTTAATTATTTACAAGTGATTGTTTATAAATCTCATTCCTGGCAAATTAAATAAACTGCGACTGCGCTCTGTTTTCAATTATTTACTTTCCAGAAAATATTTAAAATGCTTTTTCTTTTGAATGAATACAATTAGGTCCACATTTTCTTTTGTGTATTGTTGTAGGATTAATTGAAAACTTATTTTAAATTCTTCTGCTCTCAGTTTTCATTACTTTAGCCTTCATTTTCTTTATTTTCTTCAGGTTTGGTTATTCGGTTTTTTCCATCTGTAACATAGAAATAATTTTGTTATTATTATTACATACTTTGCTCATTATTATTTGTTATTATATCTAGAACAGAGCTTTTTGGTTTAAAATTTATTTTAAACTTTATTACGATAGAGATTCGAGCTCGCATTCTTTGACTAACAAATAAAACACTTTTCTAACTGAGATAATGAGGTTTTGTCTGTTTAGTTTTTATATTTAAATTACACCTAAGTTGCCTAAGTTAAAACCTATAATTATGCACATAAGTTATTTCTGGACATATATGCATAATCAATTTATAATAAATTAATTGATCTTTTAAAAAAATTGTTATTAAATTAATTTTAAAACACATTAAAAGTATTTCTTTTAATTTAAATCTTATATAATTGTGTTCTACAATTGTTATTTAAGGCTTGGATTATCACTTAAAATAACAATAATTTTAGAATGTTGACTAAATTAAATAAATAACGATTAACAATCTGTTTGGTAATAGCATTATTTTCTAATAAAATTGAGTTAACATTTGAAAAAAGTTAGATTACCAATTATTTAGTAAAGTATCCATATTTCGGATGCAGTAAAATCATTTGAAAATTCTTCTAAAATGTAAGTATTTAAATAATCGTATAATTAACTATTTATTTGATTTATTTTTTGTTCTTTAGTTGGCGAGCAGTAGACGTGTCGGTTATAGGCATCAACCATATAACCGTCGTGGATCGAGTGGTTCTCCTCCTCAACGCCTCGCAACACCACCCCATTGCCACCAAATTAAGGTTTTAATGTACTAAAGCGTTCATAGTACTAAAGTGAACTTCAATATAATGACCATTTCTTTATAGTGAACTTTGACTGTTTCCTATTATCAATTTCATTATTAAATTTACTTAAGTATGGTCACAATTTATTGGTTTAAGTGAAATCCATCTTACTGTGATGGTTCACTATTCCGATGTTTTATTGTAGTTGGCAGGTTCTATAATGCTTCTCAATTATTCCAGCATAACTATTTCTTTACAGTAAAAGTGTTAGTCATAATGATTTGTTAACTTTAACTAAGTTCATTAAGAATTAGCTTTTCGCAAATTCTAAGATATGATACGATTAAACTATATATTACCGGTTAGCAAAAAAATAGAATAATATGCTCCGCGGATTTAAATAAAAACGGCTCGGATCAGGATCCATGTTTTGGGCATTTTTTTCATGCATTAATTTTAATACTGCGGGTTGAATGAGACGGGCCCCTATCTAGCGTTCATTCGATAGTTCTACCGTGAGTCGAACCCCTAATCTATTAGTATACAGACAAGCATTATACTAACTGAGTTATTGTGAGCCGGTTAAATGAATGTTCTTTTTTTATCTGACTTTGACAGATATATGGATTTGGGTAATCTGTCTGTCTGTCTGTCTGTGTACTTTCTTATGTTAATAAAGAGATTTTGATCTTTACTTTATTAAAGGGATTTTACCAATTTCTTATTCTAATTAAGGGAATTTATTGATTTCTTTTTCTAATAAAGGGATTTTGACCTATTTGTTATTCTAATTAAGGGAAAATACCGATTTATTATGTTAATTAAGGGATTTTCAGGTTAATAAGGTTAATTTCCACTAACTTGTGTCAAAATGAACAAAAATATTCTTAAAATTGTTATTAAAAGTGTAAAAAATAGCAAAAATTGTGTAAAATTAGGCAAATAATTGGCAAAAATAAAATTAAATTTTCAGTTGCATCTGCCTCTATTTGACTTATAAAAGTAATTTCTAGCTTAAAAAGGACAAAAAAGGCCAAAATACTGGAAAAATGGGCAAAATTATGCAAAAAAGACCAAAACTAGAAATATAATGTGAGTGGAATCTGCCGCTATTAGCTATAAAAAAGGAAATTTATGTCTCAAATTAAACAAAAATCTGGTTAAAACAGGCAAACATTGTAAGAAATGGCCTAAACTTATGTTAAAAATTCAGTGGCATCTGCCACATTTTAGCGGTATTTAATTGATTTTTA
>JAQIXJ010000528.1:0-31931 GCA_034700185.1 Phthiracarus laevigatus
AAACGATTTTAAGCCTTTTTAATAAACGATTAATAAACGATTTTGCACCCTTTTTTCTAACGATTTTCAACGCCCTAGTTATAACTTTCTGACCAAATGCGTACGCGTTCTCCTCTCTCCACAGAAGCAGATTTTTTTTTTGGTTTTGCGATCGCGAGTGGCATTGACGACTGTGTTTTCTTTAGCGTTTTTGCCTTATGTTCGATTGAATGCGGAATTAATGACGAGGAAAGAAAAACATTGCTGTGAGTCATATGCGTTTGAATATCCAAATATCTATTTTTCTACGAAAAACTCGTGTTTACTGGCTATTCATCGCTTTAGTACTCCCGACTAGTCGTCAGTCATCGGTTTTTGTTCGCCAATGATCGCTTAATAGCAAATGGGACTTTCGATGTCAAATAAAATTAATCGCACAATTAGTATTATACTGTATAATGTTTGGATTTTAAGGAATAATCATTTCGAGTATAAATCATACAAAAATATGAGTTTCGGAATATCTCTCTTTTTTTCTTAAATAAATTTTGGCTTTTAATGTGCTTAACCAAAATGTTTTTGTTAACCTTTCGAACGATATCTACATTGTCTCGTTCCGTAAATAAGTTCAATAAACCGTATAAAAATAATTATTTACAACAAAACTCAATAATTTTTTGTGAAAGGAATTTTTTGCCTATTTGTTTGGAAAGCAATTAAGAGAATTAATTTTTTTTCTGAGAGTTTACATAAATAAACAAATTTAGGCAAAATAAAAAACCGGAGTGCATTTATACCGAAAAGGTAAACAGCGTATATGACTGGTTACAGATGTGGAGAACCCATAAAGCCATGTCTCGATTCAATACATTTAAACATAATAGCGTATCACGCGAAACATAATACACAAAGGAAACATTTATATCAATAATACTCTACCTTTTATTCAAAACTTTATTGTTAATGTTATGTTGTTTACGGTTTGTTTTTAATAAACTGCTTTGTATTAATAGATTACGTTCAAACAAGACAAGACACAGGACAAGCAATAATATTTTAGTTATTACGACGTTATGTAAACTAAATTCAATAATCTGATGACAGGTTTAGTAATGTTTATAAAACCTCTAACATTCTGAAGTTATGGTTACTGGTTATAATAACTTATATTCTGTTCGGTTATACAGTTACTACATATTTGCTAATAATTTCAAAATCCTTCAAGTTATTGTTAATTATGCTTTATATGGTTTATTTCAAAAGTATTTAATTGTCGATACTTTGCTTATTATACAAGTATTGTATACAATTTACTTAAAGTCACCCATTTAATTATTCAAACAAAATCTAATTAATAATATTATTAGAAATTAATTTACCATGTTATTAATATTAAGAGTCTCGGGTAGATCGATTGAGATCCGAGTTAGACTGCCAAAATCAAAAAATATATTTCAGATAACTTTGATATTTGATATTTTAGGCATTGTGACATATAGAGTAGCTTAAAAACAAATATTCAAATAGTGCTCGCTCTCATTGAAGCTATTTCAAAATGAAAGTTTACTTTCGTACTTATCAAAAAATGTCGATTTGTTTAAAAAAAATAATATTGAAATATTCTAAATTGTTTTAAAAGCATCCGCTGTCTCATCATTCAGTTCATAAAATAACTGCAATTAGTTCTGTCCCTTCCAAAAACTTTCATTTCAATATAAATTAAATTCAGTGTATTATTTTCAATAAAAAGAAATGCATAAACAATTTTAATTACAGTTAGTGTTATTATAGTAATAGTTAGTATTATAAAGTAACTTTAATTTACTAATACTATACTCAAAAACAACATTATATTTTATGAACCTACTCGTGAATGAAGAAAAAGCTGATGTTTGTCTCGAAATGTTTTCAAATTATTTGATTGTCTATCAAATTTAAACTGCTGTCTAAATTTATCCTGAGAATAATTATTAATTAAACATGAAGACTGTTTTAAATACACCTAAAAACAAGAACGATTCATTCTTATAGAGCTCACATTTTCTTAGGTTAATGCATACTTTTTGATTAAATTTTGTGAAATAGCACATGATAATAAGATATAAATCCCCTTTAATAAAAATATATTTTCTAAAATATTATTCTTGCCGGATGTTGCCCGCTCTCAATACTGAATTATTTTTCGAGTCTTAGAATACACTCACAATTTGTGAATTTTCAACCACTCGCAATTGATTTACCACAATAATTTACAAAGATACCATTAAAATTAATTTAGAAGAGAATTTATTGAAAGCTATAACGCTGTTAACTGCTCGATTTTAGAAGCATCAAAATTATTTGCCTCTATACGAGAAAAATTTATTGTATAATATTTATCTTTATAATTAACAACACCCGGGCATTTTAACCGTTGGGTAACTAATGCTTTAGAATAACAAACACAAACTTCTTTGCGCCTGTTTCCAAAATACTTACAGCTTAATTGTATAATTTATGGCAAAACTAATATTTTTATTTTATTCATTAATTTAAATTTAATTACATTTAGCGGTACGCTATTTGAAATAAGTTTTAAAATTATTAAAACGTCAACATTAATTTAGCCGATACACGCAGAATTCACGCAATTTGTGATCTGAAAAGCAAGTTTTAACCGCGTCTTCATTAATAAAGTGATAGTTAATTTACATTTTAATTACTAGTCGAGTTTAAATAATTAGAAAATTATGTTAAATTCAGGCAGAATTCTGCCATCAAAACAAAAGTTTAACGCAAACTAAATATATAATGTTAAGCAAAATAAATGGCCATTAAAATAAAACACCATTACACACCGTTTTCTGGGTAAAAATATACTGTTTCTATGTTATTAAAATTTAAAATCCGCAATGAAAAACAAAAACACCAGAAGCAGTAAAATAATTTCAATTACGTTAATGCAATGTTTTAGCGCTAATGTAAACATTGTGAATAATCACAATAATTAAAAATGTTTTTGTTTCCAGTACGCGAAACATCAGTTTTGACCTCAACAGCGAAAGAATGAAAGGATTTATTTACGGTACACTTAGAATCATAATTGCACGGCATTACAAACATAAAATATACGTTTACGCTATTTTTTAACCATACTTACATTATACAAATTTTAATATAAGCAATTTTATGTTCGAAGATTTTATGCTACTTTTTTTTATTACCAACAAATAAAAAATTTAATGCCGCGAATTCCGTAAAACATTTTGAATAATTTAGAAAATTTATCCAAAACTAAATTTTTATTCGCAAAAATTTTTAGTTGAAGTTTAATGCGTGATAAAAAATAAATACGACTGCCGAAAATTATATTCTCGTAAACAGCTGTATGAATAAATTAATTAAAAATTTCATTAATTTTTCATGCGTTCCTAGTTTTTTATATTCTTTTAAATCGTGTTTTGTTTTCGTATTAGTATGAAAAATTACGTTTTGTTCTAAAAAAAGAAAGAATCTCACGATGCAAGCGATAAATTAATCGGTGAAAAATTATATGTTTTTAATTAATTTTTTAAATTAAAATAATTATTATTAGCACATACAATTGGAGAATTCTTTATATAAAACACATTTATTTCGATTTAAGGTCTTACAATGTGGAATATAAAGTTTTTTTGCGTTAAAAAAATATTTTAGTTTGTTAAAAAATAATTTAAACATACTGTATTTTTGAATAGTAATTCACAAATAAAACCAAAAATTTTAAAAGAATAATAAATTTTAATTACGTACTGCGATGTTTCTCTATTATATAGGTTTGATTCAAATAGTGAGTTGAGTAACATTTTTAAAATTTCACATAAGCTTAAAATACTTATTAACTTCTAAAAGTAATATAAAAACTTATGAAAATTTGCTGTAATAATATTTCTAAAAGCTCTTTCTAATCATAGTGTTTATTAAAACTAGAAATAAAACTCAATTAAATTTAAGCTAGTATTAAAAAAGTTCATTTTAATTTGCAAAAGTGATTTGAATTCCGAAATATATACACTTACATAATAACTCAATTAAATCGATTTTTGTTTATATCCAAAATATATATAATTTTTCTAACATTTCTCATTTAAAATATTATTTCTAATATATAAGATTTCATGGAAGTGTTTCTCCCACCAAAAACACTGTTAATATTAATGTTGTTATGAAGAATAGTCGCACTTAAAGCTAATATCCTGAAATTCGGACATAAATCAACTGCTATATCCTCATTCACGTAATTTACATGACGACCAATATTACGAAGCATTAATAAAAACCGAAAGCAATATTCGCAATTGAACGCTATATAGATTAATAGTGTGCGAGTCTGTTATGAGATGTGAATCGAACTCATAAATAGATTATTTCTTAATCTTAATAAATACAGCTCTAAGTGAACCCAAACACTCGCATACAGGCAGAACAGACATGCAATCATTGCTGTCCATTAGCCGATAATATGTCTTTATTGTAATTCTGTACCAAAAACATTGCGGCGATAATTGTTATCGTGTTTGCACGATATTTTCGATTTTATTTAGAGTAACGGCTAATGTATAGATTAATCAAAAACAGAAAAAAAGTTAAGTTATATTATGATAACTATTGGAAAAATTTATTCGATTTGTTTCAAGTGTTCGGAGCAAAACTTTTTTATTTTAATAAATAGATATTGCATTACAATTAGTGACGGATTTTTAAAAGCATTTTTAATAGGATTTGATTTTTATTACATAATATAAGTATTCCCATTATTACAGTATTATTTAATTAATTTGAATCTTATTTTAGAATTTTTAAAAATCTTTAAAAGGTTAATGTCTGGTATAAAAGCGTTTATTTTTCTTCCTTAAATGATAATTGTTGTTTACAGTAAAAGTGTGAATCCTTCCAAATGTTTAGTGTTGTGTAGAGTTTTTGAGAAAAAAATACACGTCTTTATTATATATATATGTAGTTAGAGTGTGTGCACATAAGGAAAGAATTGACTTCCCTTCATAATAACTTGAGTTTTATAGAGTAGGACTTAATTCTGGCAATCACTGTCAAAACCAATGTATGACATAAGAAACATATATATATATATATATATATATACTATAAAGAGAGAGAATCACACTGTTTTCCGTTTATAAAGTTTTGGCGCACTTTATCATTAATGAACTTGTAATATATATATATGTGTATGTAAAAGTAAGTACGAAGTTTTAATATATATTATCAAATCTGTACACTTGTTTCACTTTCCTTTAACGAGTTAATTAATTTCATATAAATTTAATTATCAGAGCGGATATTAAAGTCACAACAAAATAATGATGCGATGTTATTCTACCGTTGCTCGTGTTTGCCGAAACTTTTCCTATATTCAGGATATATAAGAAAAAAGTTTGTGAAAAAAGAAAACCATTAAGTGTATGCAAATTAAATGATTTTTTCGTTAATATTTTTCTGGCGGATAGAGATTTGCGAATGAATTTAATTAGATTGGGCTTAGAGTGTGTCAATTAGTGTATATTTTGTAAGTATTGAAATGGTATATATGTCTCACCTAATGGCATGTAAGTGAACCTTCTAGTGGTCTCATACTTAGCGTCAGGCATCGAAACCAGGCATTCAAATATCTTAGGCTCATTTTCTGCTGCAGCAGCCGTAGTAGTCGTGAAATGTTCGTCATTAATTTGACTTGATATATGTACATTGAACGCTCCATTACTAGTCTCTTGAACGTCACTACGCAACTCAGTTAATGCGCGCGGATTACGGCCATCATCGCTGACGCTGTACATCGTAATTTCAGGAACTGGGTAGACGTCCCTCACTTCGCACTTTAAAATCGTTGCCGTATCCTCGCTATCTCTCTTAGCACCTATCGCCGCATCATCGTTATAACTAGTTTTTCCCAGCGGTGTTTTATCTTTCGAGCTTCTCAGCGCTGAACTTTTCTTCGCTACCGATACCGTTGAGCAATTAAATACAATACTAGTCGGAAGGGCTGCACGTATATAGTAGAGTAGTAGAGATGTAGAAGGAGGGAGAAAAGCAATAAGAAAAGATGTATTGTTAAATTGAGAAGAACATTGGGTTTCACTTGATATATATTTTGTTACAATAAAAATAAGAGCAAACCATACCATAGACAATCATTGTTCCTTCTTTCGAGTCTTGACTTTGTAAGGATAAAACATGACACGAGTATCTGCCACTCAAATCAATAGTTGGTTTCAATATATTAAGTGCTCTGTACTTTATCAATGAATCGCCGCTATCGACAGCGTAGTCCATGTTGATTCGTCCCTGCAATCGTAGAGACGCGCGTCGTGTGTCCACTTCAGGGATCCATTGATAGATGGGTTCGGGGTCATCGTTTAGAAACCATTTCACCACTAAATTTGTGTCTACTTGCGGATCAAGCGTGTAAATACAGTCTAATACAACCGAGTCTTCTGTACCATTTTCAATAACACTCGGAATCGATAACCCGCTTATTTTTACTAATGCCAAACAGTTGCCTAAATATTGCGAGCGAAAACAAATTTAAAAATTAAGTTTAATCCAAAAAACTATTGGTTAAATGGTTTAATATTTTAGCGTAGAGATAATTAGAGCAACAGAATAATAATATTATCTGGAAATATCATAACTACTAGAGCAGTAACGGTTCTCATTAACTAAATTATAGGATTTATGCCGTTTTGGGTAAGCATCGCAGTGTGATATGTTTGTGATGAAGATAACTTAATTATCCAGCATATAAGCATCGCCACTATAGGATTCTCTCTCGCATTTTAGTAGACACAGACAACTAAAATGCTTTTGGTAAATCAGTGCAACATTAATGCACACATTTATTTGTCTAAACATTAATGCGCACTCCATTTGTGTTAATGAGACACATGTCTAGAAAATGCTAAACTCAATGCTTTTTTTAAATACTGTCGCTTCAGTATTTCTTCAACTCGTATTTCACCATTGATTAATCCGTATCGTTAACTGAAATATATCGCTAAATATTTATTATTTTCATTCTGTCTCGCTGTATCTTTATCTGTGGTTATGTGTGCGAGCGAGAAGTGTAACAAATGCAATCGTATAGTATGTGCAGTGTATGTTATAACTAATAATACATTAGATTAATAATAAATGAAATTCTGGCATCACTTGCGCTAATGAAAAATACAAATTTGTCTGAAACGCACAATTTTTTTCACTTCAAAAATTATATATTGCATGTAATACTATTAAATAAATCAACTAAATGTTAATACAAACATAGTCTACATATATTATATGTACATGTATGTGTGTGTGTATTAATATTGTGTAAACTGTATGTATATAAAGGTAATTCACGCACATTTTGATTTAATCAAATTTCTAACGAAACCGCAGTAATGCACACAATTTTGCAAATCAAATGAATCAAAATTTTTTAATGTAATCTAATATTTTGTTGGCAACACCTATTCATTCAGTGAGAAACGAGAAAAAATTAAATGCAACTTTAATTTATTTATTATCTGGCATTATCTTATTACTCACGAAAGAATTTCATTAAAATTGCAAAAATCTTGTCTTTTATATATGTAGGAACTGGTAATACATACAGATTAAAACCAAAAATTAGAATGCGATTACAGTCTAGCCCTTCGTTTCAAAGTTGTTAGAACCAAATTTTATAAAGTTAAAATATTTTAAAGAACTTCATTGTTATTTTCTTTATGGAAATTCTTGTTAAATATTTTAAGAAAAATGAAATTATTTCACTTTGGCTAAAACTAAAACTTTATTCGCCTGTTTAATAAAATAATAAATACTTTTTCAGTTCACACACACACACACACACACACACACACACACTCATATAAAATATGTCACGTTCTCCTACAATACTTATAAATATTATTTTAGTATAATTTTAAGTTTCAAATACTGTATGTATTGTATAGGAGTCTTATATAATATTTATACTTAAACATTAGAAAAATAATAAATTTAAAAAATCATAGGATAACAAGTTTTTAAATAATGGCACAAATAGAAATGGTTAGCAAAGATTTGGATTTCTTTGAAAATCTTTGCGATGATTTGGTTGAACTGATTTTGGGATATTTGTCATTCAATGATAAAATCAAATTAGAAACAGTTTCGAGACAATGGCAGAGATCTATATTTAACAAACAGACAAGTATTGTTATAAATGAAAAAGGGTACTGCCATAAGAATTCATTAAACAATCTTTTGACACCTAATCATTGGATTCGTAAACAAGATTTTGAAATTGTTCTCAAAAAATGCAAATATATTCGATCTGTTTATTTGTATTGCAATTTTGATGGCAGCGTTCTTCAATTAATTGGTAATAATTTAGAATATTTGAAGAATTTCGGGTGTAATCAGCCAAACAATTTTACGAAAAATGGTTTATTAGAATTTGGCCGAAATAATGGACACAAGTTAACGACATTGTTTTTAAAATATTTTGATGGATCAAATATTAAACCATTTCTGTATTGTTGCCCAAACATAAAGAATCTCTGCATATACCCGTATAGCGACCATTTTTTAGAATATATTATCGACGAAAGAGAATTTTTACCTAAACTTGAAATCATTGATGAAATCAGAGTCAAGTCTGAAAATATTGATAAAGTTCGGATATTATCTGAAAAATATAGAATTAAAATTAAGAAACTCGATTTGGAAGTTTACAAATTTGGATGCAAAGCTCTTTCCTATATTTCCACTCTTAAAAATTTGCAACACTTAAAACTACATTGCATCAGAAACATCGATGAATATAATGGACAGAATATTAGGAATATTGATTATTATATAACACAATTATCCGAAAATTCACAAAAACTTAAATTTTTATTTTTTAGTTGGTATGATAGCACGCAATATGTTTTGCCGGTTAATTTGTTTTCCTCTTTTTCAAAATTTTATTTCATAAAAAGTCTTGTAATCGAAATTGACTCAACAAATGAATGGCTTGAATGCAAATCTGAATATTTTAAATTGTGCTTAAATGTAACAAAATTATCATTGAATTATAGAGGTATTAGTGGCGAGTTTTTCAATGACATCGGACAGCATTTGCATAATCTTCGCAGTATTGATATAACCACTAAAAGACAACTCACTGATCAATCACTAATATCGTTGGCTAAATGTGTTCACTTGATAAATGTTTGTCTAAGTTCTTATTCGATTGGAAGTGAGAATATCACCGATTATGGTGTTCGTCATCTCATCGATTCGTGCATTCATATCGAAGACATTCGGATTAAAGGGGGACCAAAATTAACGAACAAAATTATCGGTAATTTAATAGAAATTGCAGACAAAAGAAAACTGACTCAATTTGAATTTATCATCAATTTAGATGGTGGATGGCGTGCTAGATATCAGTTTATGTCTGAGCGAAATATAGATATCGATATATTTGATAAATTACCAGACAATTTGAGTATTGATTTTATCAAATTATATTATATATGAACAATGATTTAATATAATTTTATTAAAGTAAAAGATTGAATAACAACTCACAACTGTTAATTAGAGTCCATTAAAATTAATCATAAAATAATAATATAATTCTATTTAAATAATAAAATTGATTTAATGCTGTTAGCACTACAATTAAAGGTCCTAATAATTTGGTCTTTAATGCAAAATGGTTGGTTTTAATCAATAATTTTTGGTTTGGAGAGAGAGAGAGAGAGAGAGAGAGAGAAGGGGAGAGAGGAAGACAGAGACATGGAGAATTTAACAATTTTTAGCATTTTTATTTATTTATGAATTGTAAGCATACAGAGTATAATTGTTATACATTGTAGGAATTACATAGTTTGGAGCCTTTTTAGCTCAATTTATAAACGCTATTATTTGTTATTTTCAAGCATAAATGTTATAAATGCTATTTTCCCGAAATCGAAAAATTGACGTTTAAATCTGATTAGTTTTTGTTACCCTTTCCCCAAAATTTTTTTTTCCATTACCACCAAAAAATACTAATAACTTATTTTCCAAAAACAATTTTACATTCTATTATAAAATAAACTAAGAAAGATTTAGAAAAGTGTTAATATAAATATAAAGAAAAAGACATTCTACTTTAATCTTTAAGTAATTTTTTAAAAATTATAAATTCTATTTTTAAGTGCTACAGTATTTTGGTGATTTATTAATGCTATTTATAGCGCTATTTTTGTATGCTATAAATGCTATTATTTTGACTCTAATAATTAGGTGGTAGTTTTCGGTTTTTATGTATTAAATATATAATAGCTTCGACATTGTATCTGTTGTGTCAAATCAGTTCAAGTGTATTTTTTATCACCAGTCATTGTTACCTCTCCAACAGTTAAGCGCACACGAAAATATGTTTGTATTATTAGAAATTCTAACTCGTAAGCACCTTTTATAATAAAAATTTTTTTATTGAAAAGGCATCTCTCATCTCGAAAAAAAGTGTTTAAGAATCGGAGAAAAAATAAAGAGAGCAAACATGCGCCGCACTCTTACACAGAACACAAACACACAATCAAAATAGTTCATCAAAAAAAGTAGCATCTGTTTACTTAAGTTTGTATGTACTCTGCGAACACAGTGACATTTTTTCCTTTTTTCTTTCGTTCTGTTTTTTTTGCTATTTCGACTTTTTTGAGAAATCGGAGTTAAGTGTTGTGCTGGAGCACATCGCAGAGCACACAGTTTAGAGTTGATTGAATATTTTACAATAACTAATATCTTTTAATACACAGTTGACATATGTTGACGTTACGATAGGCGCGCGACTTATTCATACAGTATATGCCAACCACGCATTGTCACCCGATCTTTGAGTTTTCTATTTGGGGCTTTATTTTGTTATCGAAGCCTCGCTGTGTTTGTATTATTTTTTCATTCAATACTTATCAATAAGTTCTTTTTTTCAATATCACTGAAGTTTGGTTGATGTGTGCATTCAAATGGAAAGAATTTGAATTAAAATGTTTATATTATTCGAGAGTGTACTTTATCTATTTTTTTTCTCACAACCAAAAAAAAGATATGTTTTTAATTCAAAATTCTTTTTATATGGATATGTTGGCAATTCCTTGCACCAAAAGTTCTATTCTATCAAAATGCGTAAAATGTGTGATATGGGAAAAAGCTCGTGAACTTATGCTAAATTAGTGTTTCAGTTGTCTAAATTTTATTTCAAGTGCTGTAATAGTTTTGCAGAATATTGCTCGAAAAAATTGAATAATGTTATTAAAAATTTAATTATAATTTCACGTTAATAAAAACTCTTAGTTTTTATTACACTTAAAATTGTACCAATAAAAAAATAATTAATAATAGAATTAAATAAACAGATCTGATTCTCGTTGTTCGTCAGTTAAACTTATTTTAGCATTCTTAACACATCAAGTTTTTGATTGAAATATTTATTTATTTTTCCTGATTGAGTTTTTATTTTAAAAAATTCAAAAATCCAGGTCTCAAATGAATATTATAAAAAGTTTCCTTTTTTAATAAACATTAAATGAAATATAAACTTGAGTTTCATCTTTTTCTTAAATTCCTACTCTTTTTAAAATTTATAATAAAATTGATTAGATTCAAGAAAACTTTAAAATTTGTTTAACGTTATGTAAATAATTAATTTAAAAAAGAGAATTTATAATCAGTTTATAAATCCTAAAAATAAATACCCAAAAATTCTCAATTTTTCATCTAATCTTTTGAGCATTTATAGTATATTAAAAGCAGCAAATCTTCTTTCTTTGCTTTATGATAAAAATAGAGAGAAAGAGAAAAAATGTAATTTGAGTAATGCTTTCTATGCTTAAGTTCTTCACAAGTCAACAAGATTAAAATTGATGGTTCGATACTACAAGCATAAAAACTACTGTTAGTTTTATGTTTAACAATGTCCAATGCTGTTTTATTTTTGCTTATTTTCGGGTTTCGCTGTGCGATTAAATATAAATGTGTTGCATTCCGCAGCTTTATTTTGCTCGATTCCAATTACTGTGATGGCAAAACTGTTACGGAACAGTTGTTGCTCCAGTTTCTATGCCGTATAAATTATAGGTAACATCATAAATAATGAGTCAGATAATTACGAACTAAAGTGGATAATTCATGCATTTCGATTGCAAAAAGGATTAAATTAAAAAAGAGAAATACTTTTGTATACTTTTAAGCTTATTTGAGTTTTAGTCTATTCTTTATTATCTTATTATGATATGATACTTTAAAACAATTGGCGCAATAATTTTGGTTTGAAGTTTTAAAAAGAATTGACCCAATAAAAACTAACTAGTTTGGAGAAAATAATTTAATAAAAATTCGTTATTTTACAAGTGTCGATTGCTTTACAGCGTATTTGATCCTCAATTGATCTCATTTAAATCTAAATTTTTTACATTTACTTATGAAAATTAAAAAAAACACAAAATATTTACTATCTAATGCTCAAACGCAGTTTTATTGGGATTATTTAAAATCAAATTAATTAGAAAATAATTTTTTACTTTTTCTTAGATTTTATTTTGTAAATGTTAAATATAATCTTATTATATAATTGTCAATTAATAGTTAATTTAACAAATATAATTGTCTATAAATTTTTATCAATTTTCACCAACTTTCAACACTTGTGCAGTACATGTGTTGTAATAAATTTGAAAACTAGATTAAACTTATTTAAAGCAAATAGAAAGTGTTACTGAAAAAAGATTATACTAATTTTTTTAGGTCTTTCAAGACATTTTAAAAATATATAATTAGTTTTCTTTCACCAGTAATCCACGATTTATTTTATTCAAATCCGCAAATTTATAAAAAAAATTACATTTTTTGGCAGATTTTCTTTTTTTTAGATTCGCAAACCCGAAATGTAAATAAAAAATCAAACTGAACAAACAAATAATGAAAAACTGATGTTAAAAGGAAACTGACACCTTAAAAATTAATATTTACTTTTGCCAAAAATAATTTTTTGTTGTTAGCTTTTTAGTTTCACACTCAAATGACTTTCAACAATTGTCAGAGTTATGGAACTTATCTCCTGATGCGCTTATAAAGCATTTTTTAGATTAAAGAATAACAAAAAAGTAATAAATTTTGTGCCTTAACATTACCTTAATCTATTTTTAATAACATTACTTTATAAACTTAATCTTTTTGAAAATTAAGCTTATTATTTGAAACATGAACTTTTTTGAAAGCGCATGAATATTTTATTATCAAAATCTAAAAAATCAATATAAATGATATTGACATACGATTATGCAAAATATAAAAATGAGAAGTTTGGCTTGAATTTGGCTTTTAATTTCGGTCACATCGATCATTATTTCAAACCATATTCTAAATTTTTATTTAATTATTAATGATTTGAGTAATTTTTTAGAGTTATATCTAGAAATAATACGAAATAAATTGAAATTGATTTAACTTAAAAAATTTTAAGAATTAAAAATTATGAAAAAATACTTTTAATATTTATTAAGACTAAAAATGAATAACTGCATATAGAATAAGAAAAATAAAATTTTAAATAAATATTTTAAAAGGGCATTGAAGCATAGATTATGTATTATTCTGAATTTATTTTTTGGCAATAAAATGCTATGATAACCGCCATAATGGGTAGAAATATTTGATCGCGACTCAGAAAAAAGTTGACAATAAACTGCGTAACTATAAATTTTATAAACAATGATTTATAAATAAAAGTTGTTTTTATCCGTCATTATTAAACAATATTTTTATATATATATATGTATTTAATTTATTGCTGTTACACATGTTACTGTAATAAATTTATTTGATTATATCCCAAAATACTTGTGCGAAAAAGTATCAGAAAGTATTTATAGAAAAATGTAGCTGATAAACATGAATCATAATTTACTCCATCATGAATTTACTAAATATTTATTCTCACTAAATTAGATCAGTTTCTATTTAAGTAGAATTTATGATCCCGTTCTTGTTCTCTAAGTAAACGAGTGAAATGATAAGAAGATAGTAATAAGAAAAAAGTTCTGAAATCTCTATATGTAAGATAGAAACTCTTGGACTCTCATAAAAAATGATAATTAAAACTTCTGGTGAGCAGCACAATGAAAGTATAATGAACGCCGGCTTTATATTTGTGATTGAAAATTTTGTTCTATTACAGTGGAATGACAGTGGAATTGAGATTGGTATGGTTATGGAATAAAAGAAATTGGTTATACCGGTAATGGAATGGAATATTGAGTGGAATGGTAGTAGAATTGGAAAAGCTCTCAGGTAATGGAAATGTTAATGGAGTTTGTAATAATTTTTTCTTTAGTGGTATGCTAATTTAAATCTTGGGTGCAGTAATGGAACGGTAGTGGATTTGAAGTTGAATATTTTCAAACACTACTTTATATCATAAACTCGATTATCTTAGCTATGAAAAAAACGATAGAAACAAACTTCAGTTACTATGCTTTCTATTATTGATATTAAGTCATCAATTATAATAGAGAAGCGGTAATACGAAAACAATAGAAAAATCGATACAAAATTTATATTTTATAAAGATCGATGGACGAGAGAGAGAGAAAAAATAGAAAAAAATGTGCGGCTTTTTATTTATTTAGTTGTGTGTGTCTGTTGTGTTAGTTAAAAACATCCATTCATTTACTAATAGTTTCCGATTCTAACACGTCTTTGGAAAATATAACTCTTGACAGAAATATAAATTGGGAAATGTTGCATTAAATTTTCCTTAATTACAATGTTTAATGATATCTGACGATTAAAGTCATTAAAGTATTGTACGGGCAATGCTATACTTTACTCTAACATCCATTAAAGCACACACACAAATAGGGAGAGAGTCTTTTGCTCGTCTATTCTTGCATAAAACTGTAAAGTGATATTAAAAATGCTTTGGCAAAAAAATGTAAAAAAGCCTTTAAACAATCCAACTTCATTTTGATGTTGGCGTGCGAAAAGAAATTTTCATTATACTTAATGTTTTTGATTCTGGCAGCAGCCATAAAGTGCTTTTAAACCTACTTTCAAGTCGTAATCGATTATCAATAATGCGTGCCCTAAACTATAATTTGCATGAGGAGATGAACAGACGAACGCAAAGCAACACACAAAAAGAGAAAAAAGAAATTAAGATATTTTTCTTTTATAGGATCTCAATATAATACTTTTCTTTTTTCATATTTAAGAAATATATAGCTGACTTGACATACCATTGGAATAATAAATTCAAGCGCATAGAAAAAATAACGCAGAAAATGCATTATTTCCCTAAAATCATTAAAATTAAATAACGCAACAACAAAAAAAAGAGGAAAATTATTATAAATCTCTTATTTAATTGCGAGCTATTCATAAAAATGATGGGCAAAAAAATACTAAATTTTAAGAAAGAAAAAGAAACCCATAAAAAATATTTTCATTATATATTTGATTTCTACGTTCGGGGCATTAATAATAATAGTATGTAATATTGCGATATTCGCTGCGATAGAAGTATGGCATTCATTCACCTGAAAAAGTGATCAAACTCAAGCCAACCAGAGAGACTAAGTTGACACCAATAATGGAACACATTGTGATAGCTCTGCGCTATCGAGTTAAGATGAATTACGCTTCATGGTTGAGGTAGTATTCAATCAATGTCAGTGATGTCAACTATTCGCGGCAGTGATGGCGTTCCCCTGTCCAACACTAAATGGAGTCACCGATTCACCAGTCAATTTAGAGTTGACCGCATATCATGACAGTTTAAGAAACGTTCACTCATTGGGCCCAACGCTTTCAATCATTGCCTGTGTCTGTGAGCGCGTTGTGTTAGTTATCCAACAGTTTTAACAAATTTCAAATATAAATTTATCAAAAAAAAAGTTTAACTCAGTTTCTTTAGTGAACGATGTGTCGCTTTATATGCTACACAACTTCTAGCACGACAATTCATCATCAATTTTACGCGACTCTTTCAAAGCTAAACGCGCAGTCAAATGTTTATATCTTTTCTCCTTTTATGCTCGTTTTTAGTGATCGCTTTTAGTCGACAGAAAGAGAAAAAAGGGCATCAAAGAGAAGAAGTAGAAGAAGAAAACAGTGTTACAGTTTATCGTTTACAGTATTATACTGTATATTAGTGGCTTTATTTGGCATCAAAAAGTACAGTAAAAAGCGTGATGGCAACGCACAAAAAAAAGTCGAGCGTGTCTTTTTTTTGCGGTGAAATACCAATATTGTGGTGACCATAAAGATACTGTATTATTTGTGGCACACACTCACACACTCACTCACTCACACACACACATACATGCACACACTTATATATATATATGGTCGCTATTACTAGCAGAACAAACGGAAATAATATTGTTCACGAAGAGCTAGTGTTGTGCGGCTACGAAAAAAAGTGATGCGACGCTGAGCCTGTTTTAGGCATGAGAGGATAAGCTTATGGGCTTTGTCAGAGCCAACAACAACAATAACAACATACACTGCATTACATAACACTCCGAAAGTAATTCTCTTCTACGTAGAAATGCAATACAATTTTCTATCTAGTATTTCGAGATGAGTGCCTCGCTATAACTTTATGTGCGAATCACTATTATATAAAGAGCGAGAGTAACTTTATATATTGCGAATTCCCTGTGAAAGTTAGGCGGAGATTTGGAGCAATCCATTGAGTTTGGGGTCGATTGTATCGCTTACACACACACACATACATACACACAGTTTTTGTTACACAGTATCTCTGAACATGACTGACAATCGCATGTCTTGTCGAAATTTATCTGTATAATTCTCAACCTCTCACACAACTGATATCAATAATTTGATTGCTATATATATATGATTGAGTGATTTTGAGAGTTCATTTTTTTCTCACTACATTCTCGCTCATTCGCTCACTCACTCTCTCCCTCTTCCTCTCCCATCACTCTTCAATGCTACTTCGAAAAAAAACGTGATCACAATTTAGGAGCTGCAAAACATAACAGCGATATTATCTTCAAGGCGTTGAATTTTCGTGACGTTTTTAAATTGTTATGTTCTGTTCTGTTCTCGCGGTAATGCTAACCGACTTGTATATTACGATCATAATGCAAATGCGGAATTCTATTCAATTATAATGAGTTGCTACCATTCTCTCTCTCTCTCTCTCTCTCTCTCTCTCTCTCTCTCTCTCTCTCTCTGCGCTACTATTTTCATATTAAATAGGAATAGTTATTTTGTGCACATTCTAATGACAGTGTCAGTATTCCTATTCAAATACAATATAAATTCACTGTTGACTATGTGTCACACAGTGCTGTGAAAGGTATTAGATTTTTTTAACCATTCAATCATTATAAAAAAATATATATAATGAATAGAAGCGAAATGTGTGTGCTGTACCAGTAATATCAAAAGAATATATATTGCAAAAATATATATTCGTTATATTCTCTATTATTGAATTGAGGTATAGCTGCGTTTCTTCAATAACGAAAGAATTGATTGTATGCACTTGTGTGATGTCTCTTATTATATGTTGTATTATAGCCATACGAACATAGTGTATGCATAGTATCAAAGAACGTTTGTTAATAAGTTATTTTATATGAATTAGAGTATTGACGTGTAAATAAATATACTGTAGAGCGACATATAAATTATGTTTGGCCTCATTCTCATCCCACTATATAATTCTTAATTGCTTATTAATTAATAATTAAAATAATAATAATAATTTCATTGTTATTACACATGAACCTAAAAATAAATTTTGCATCAAATTAAATATTTAGATTGCGCCTTAGGTCTAGATTTGAGTCTAAAAAACTGAGAAACTATAATCAATAGAAATTCTTTGTAATACAGTATTGTATAGAAAAAAATGTTGAAGAATAAGCTAAATTAAGTAACTTATTGTTTGATGTTTTGATACATTACGCGAACTCAGCATCAATAATAGCAACGAAAGACGAAACCGAGTTTAGCATAAAACCTATCAGCGGGTGGTTGTTATAGATATGATAAATAACCATCAGTCCGCTGATTGATGATTCTTATACCGAGTTGTTATCAAACACGACGGCTTTCGCTTAAAAGCTTTGCGAACTATTATAGCGAAAGCTACCGTTGATTTACAATAGTCCACAAATGAAATGCATAATTTTGCATCGAAACAAATATCAATTCAGTGCATATGCGGCAATATTTAGAGACAGTATATTTAAATATCAGAATTGTTGAAGCACTTTGAATATTTAACACAAACACGGACTACGAAATAGTATCACTTCAGATGTTATCAATATAAATATATTTGATTATTCTGTTGATTATCAGTAATAGTGAGCGGCGAGTATGAGAGCCTGTATTTATGTATGATGATGATGAGAGAGAGAGAGAGAGAGAGATGAGGGATGAGAGAGAATTGCGGAAAGTTTTCATAGACTTAAACGGATATAAAATAGGAAACTAATTTCGGTCAGATAAACAAACAGCATGTCAGAGATTTGAGCAAATAAAACTGGTGGTACTCATGCTTACGTCGAGTTAGTTTATATAAGCGAAGTTCGGAAGCGCTCGTGTGTTTGCATTCATTAGAGCCCTCAACAGTTAGCCTCTAGTTTACGAGTGCATTATTAACTTAATCATATAATTTTTATCCATTAGATTAATCATAAACAGCAACATTTGTATCGTCTACGAGCAGTCTGGCTCAATCAAATTAAGTTTTTTTTATTTGTTATTCCATCTGCTTTTTGGTAACATATCATTATTTATTCTTATTTTATGCGCAAAGTAAATCGAGCTTACAATTGAGACATATGTGGGTATCTTTACGCCAACCAAACAACTGACAAAGGAAAAACCGACACAAAATTGCTTTTTTAAAATGGTGTTCCCAAAAATGAACGAGCATTTAATTCGGAACCTTTATCTTAATAAACGAATGTATTAAACAACTAAACGCTTTTAAAAGCACGTCAAAGTAAAAGAGAAAGCTTTTAACATGAAATGTCCACAAATCTTAACTCCATTAGTATCAGAGTTATATATGTTAAGTGAATTTGCATAAATGACTAGTAACTAATGCTAGACGATATGCTCGCCGTTTTAAAATAAATAAATTTAATACACTTTTCGTTTCGTAAATATCGCATACAAAAAGATGTAAAAAAAATTAAAACTACTCAAAGCTCTTAAAGCAAACATCTTAAAAACTTTACATATGCGCCAAAACCCAATATACAATTAAATAAACAGCGTTGTGTTTATGTTGAACATTATGACATGGATATCATCACATTCTCAAACATTTTACGACAAGAAAGAATAACTTTATCAAATTTTTTACAGTATCACTTAAATATGCAGAGAATGTATTCATTAGACGCTGACGCGTAACAAAAGAAAGCTAATAACAAATGCATAGAGAGATAGAGAGTATGGCAACAAAAATATTAGTAAATAAACGATTGCACTTAAAAATCGGGAAATTTATTGGAAACGCGTGTTTCACTAGATATTTATTCCTGGATAGTGTTTATTTTTATTTTGCTAAACTTCTTCCTTTAAAATGTGACGGATTTTATGCATTATTGTGAAACAGCGAAAGAGAGACTACTATAATATAGAGCGCAGTTTGCGAAGTATTACATCATTGAGAGAGTAATGAATTCTAAACTTGATATGTATGCCAGTCTAACACGAGTGCATTAGCATAAATCAAGTGCAACTTTTGCATTATCATATATCATTTAAACCGTGCATTTTTCAATTTCTGTTTTCCCCTTTGCGTTAAGTAAAAGTGCGTTCACGAAATTTGTTGCCTTTTTGCCATCAATGCGTTCACAAAATGCTTTTTATACTACATTTTTCAATTCCGTTTTTTAAATCTTTCAGCCCATAGTGCGAGCAACGTATTTGAATTGTTATTTTTACTGGATATAATTATAATCATGATAATAAAAACTCTGCAAAATCAGATTATACGTGCTAATACTAAGCACACGCAAAAACTTGTTATTTGTTATGTCATCCGACAATACATATTTTTTCAATTGATGTCAAAAAAGTATCATTTTAAAATTTTTTGAATATATTTATCGAGCAAAAAACGTCTCTAAACTAGTTTTGATAATCGAAAAGATTTATAAATAAGACGGGGTAAAGTAAATTATTTTCTAGTACTGTCGTATTGTAACAATAAGTTTTTATTATATTGAAAAAAAGCTAAAATGAAAATTAATTTACTTAATCATTCCAAATAAAAATAAAATTGAATCTTAAATCAATGTCATTGAGAGTGAAACTTATACAAAAAAGTTCACAATGAATGCTAAGTGACGGTAATAAAAGAGTGGATTCAATGGTATCACATCTGAATGAATAGTCAGTTACCTTAAACTACTTATTTCCTTTCTTTCTCGGCAACTATTTGCCGCTATTTTGCTATTTTTATTCGTCTCGAGTCAACATTTTGAGTCGTAGAATGAATTTCTATTTGCGATCTTTTAATGCTTTTTGCATTACTTTCATTAAATAGATTGGTTGGCAGAAGAAGAAGAAAAAATTTCCCAACACATTTGTGTTCAAAGGTTTTTTCCTCCTATTTGAGCGTTAATTTGCTTTTCCATCAAGCATTCACTTTTCTTGCATTTACTTTCGAATAACATTCCGCTACAGCGAGGAATACCTTGCGGTGATATTTGACTCTTCTTCTACTTTTTTTCCCTTTTTTCAAGACTATTTCTTATTGAGAGTCGATCATGCGTTTCCCTTTGGTTTGCTCGCTGTGCTAAATATAAGTTTAGTTACTGTAGTGATCATCAGAGCTTACGATTAGCTCAAATGCAGCTCAAGAATTATGCCAGATCTGACGATAATTTCGCTGTTATTCTCAATGATGCTCGCTATTCCAACAATTTTAAGTGAGACATCGTTGGCAGTGTTAAATTTGAGAAATAAAAACTACATTGTTTTTACTTTATGTTTTTCGCATATATTATAGAATCATGTTTATTTTAAAGCGGTTACGAAGTTAATAATATCCAAAATTCTTAAATGAAATGTATTTCACGAAAACAAAATTTAAGGATAATGTCTGAACAAAAAAATCCATATGAAAATCATTTAAAAAATTATTTTTTAAAGGTTAAAAACTATAGCAAAATAACCGAATTGAAACATTATTTCCGTACACATCAAAAGCGCAAAAAGTAATTCATCATTAATAATAAACCCATTTTGTCCATAATTATATATACTTTTTACTTTTTTATTTTTATAGTTTATTACAATTCGTGTTCATTCAATAGTGAAATAAAAGATTTTTTAAAGAGTTATTTCTTTGTTTTCTTTGTTCGGATCTGAAATATGAGACTGTATTCTCTAAGTTTTAATGTGTATAATAATAAGCGTACATCCGTAACAGTTTTGTTTTCATTCTTACATATGTTCTCTCTCTCTCTCTGCTTGAGATTGTAGAGGTTAAGTCTAATACTTCCACAGAATTAGTTAACCTTAGAATAATTAAGCTATAAACTTGTTTTTATTGAAATTAAATTAATTTTATTAGTTAATTCACCTTATCTTCAAAGTCTTTTATACAATAAAACTTTGAGTGAATAAAATTTAGTATAATAAAAAATCTATTTATTAAAAATCCAAGTACTGTATTATTTTATATCCTTATAGTATTATTATATCCTTAGGGGAGTTCAACTAACTATAAAATTATGATCAATTGCAGTTATAATGATTTTAAAAATATTGTAAACATCACAATTTATTCATAAATTAATAATTCAATATAAAAATAGAGATCAATTTAGGTAAACGTGGAGGATTTTAATTTACATATTGTTTGTTTAACTATATTAAACATTGCAAACATAATAAACAAAATAAATTTGCGTTACCATTATAATACTGTATGTCAAAGCGAGGAATTAAGTATTCAAACTTAAATAATTGTTTACATATTTAGCATCATAAATAATGCCCAATAATAATAGTCTGCTTACGTAGTATATATATATACTAAGTAATTGGTATTTAACTGTCAATTTATTAGCGATCATTATATCGTTTTCTCTACCATAAGTTTATAAATTTAATAGAGATATGATTTTAATTGCTAAGACTTTGATTAATTATTTACGTCTAAGTCTGCGATTATCTAATAATGATCATTAAGATAATTAATGCATACTCTTTAATATTCAATCTCGTCTATACTTTAACTAAATTAAGGAGAACGAACTTTAATCAATAAACTAAGCGCACCTCAATTTTGTTTATATCTACTCTATAAATAGAATGAATCTTAAACAATTGATGACTGACGTAAAAAACTTGCTGTTCATCAAAAATCTCAAGTTTGAGTCACTTTTAGTACACTATTTTTTTGCATAAACAGTGGATTAATTTATGTAAAATAAAACTTTCAAGTCAACTTTCAAAGTATTTTAGGTTAATAATCCATGGGAAATCAATCAAAATGATTTTTTAAAATGCAAATTTCCTAATCATACGATCAGCTCTTACTACTCTATATAGCGCTGTATATCTTTTGCCACAAATTAGTTTATTTTATCTTTTGTCTATTTCATTTCCGATGCGCTAATACTAATACAGTATTAGTATGCTTTAAATGAGCACACGTTTGATTTATCTAGTATTAATTATGATAAACTAATGGTTGTTTAACCATCTGACATGTACACTGTGTAACTATCATGACCAGATTTCGACGATCATGCAAAATGGGCGTAACAGAAACGTCTAACACATTCGATCATTTTTGGAAATAAACCGAATGCCATTTAAACAATGTAATTTTTTTTGCTTTCATCCGAAAGGTTTAAATAATTCGAATTCCATAACGCTATTAAATTAAATGTTCGGCATATTAAAAGTTTTTTTCCTTTTTTTAATAACTTTCGAAGAAAGGCATTTATTATTATTTTTTATTATTTCCTCCGAAAACATTTGCGTTTCTACACAGACATACGGTAGATTTGTTTAAGCTCTTATTTCGTGATTGATGTTTATTACGCTAATTTCGAAAGATTAAATCAATAAAAAGTTTATAAAAATTTTTCTTTAGAAATAAGTGTTGCACGATATAACGCTGCGCTTAATAAAAGTTAGTAATTTTATATCTTCGCGAAAATCAATTTCGATAGGATTTGGCTGTAAATTTTTTATTTAGAAAAACTTTTTATCTCGAATCCAATGTCGCATTAAAAACTTTTAAATATATACGATTGGCAAGGCTTTAACTAAATAAGAATAACTAATTTCGTGGCAGAGTTTGAAAACTAACAAATAACGATAAATCTTTTTCTTTTTTTAATTTATTTTATACGTTACATCGCAGAAACTTTTCTTTTATCCTTTTCTTTTTATTTCGTAAACAATTACAATTGTATTGTGATTATATTTCATAAACTTATTATGTTTGAAATCTATAGTCAAACAGGTACTTGTTTTCAAAAGTAAAGTAACAAATATAATACAACTTTGTTGAGTCAAAAGAGCGATTTTATGCCGTCGAGAAGATAATCCTCTAAAGGCACAAAAAAATCTTACCATATCTACTTTTCAATATTGGGGTTATAAGAAAGTTACACAAGCGTTGTTACATAAAGAGCAAAAAAAGCTTCCCATAAAGAAAAAATTACTTTAGGTTATGCTTTGGCAAAGCAGAAGCTGCCAGTAGTGTATTCTTCAATTCTATGCCCATTTAATACAGGTTGCAGCAACACATTTGTACGTTAGGGTCAATGTATTATACATATTACTCATTTTACATGGTAAGTACTCTTCTAGTTTTAAAATGCTACTTGAAAAGCAAAAAAAAACCAAATCGCTTCTCACACAACAGGCATAGCAATTGGGCAATAAAACGTTTGGCGAACACAACCGTACGGCGAAAAAAACAACAGCCGAATTGAGTGCACACTCGAAAACCTATCAAAACCTTCAATAATCGATTTAAAAAAAGTAGTAATTTTTGAAAACTAGTGTCTCGCGTTAAAGTTGGCGAACTACAGGCGACAGCGAAATGCGAGTTATTACAGTATATCAGAATAAATATTATATTGCAGTTTATTCAATATTTTCGTTCTGCTAAATTAGTGTTATTGCTTTTGACAGTCGGAATACACGCACACAACAAACCCAGTAATGTTTAGAAAGACGATTTCACGAAAGTGTGTGCGAATGTCGAACAATATTAAAAAGAGCTCTCTGTTAAAGCGATAAATTAGATTTTTTTATGTGCTGTTTTTAAATTAGCGAACAAACGAGAGTCTGTGCGCGCATCGCTAATGGCTCGAATGTAATCAAGAGATTTTTAAGTGGAAGACGAAGCGCAGAGACACTTCACATTTAAAATTAATGCGTCTCTCAATATAATCCTTTATATTTTATGTTTGGAGTGTGCGACACGTTCTTCGCTCGCACACCAAAAAAAGCCATTAAAAATATTTTTTATTGATGCTATTAATTAATAAATTTATTACTAAATTGCTTTCAATGCTTTTCTAGCCAAATAAACTGAATGTTTGGTTATTGGGAGTGAAAAAAGGGAGAGAAAAAACTCTCTGTTAAACAAAAATAAATTTTTATTGCTTATGAGTCTCATTTTAGTTTGTTATGACATTCCGCAAAATAAGAAAAAAGCCAACAGAAAATAACTGATTCATATTAAATTGATTGCCGACAAAAATCATTATCTCAAACGATGGAAGCGGTCGTAGAATTGCTTAACTGCTTCGCAGCAGTAAAAGAGACGAATTTGCATCAAATAGTATTTTCTATCCAATTCTATATATATTCTCATAGAATATATATATACGTATATCTGGGACTTATGTGGCACTTTCGCTAAATCCGTCATTACATTTTCTATCGTATTCATAGTACAATTGTTGAAATTGGTAATCGCTCGATGAATTACGAAAATGTTGTTGGAATACTTACAAACCCCGCACATACATATATCCCCCCGCAATACAGCATAATATTTGTATATTACTGGAACTGAAAAAAGCGGACCCGAGAATAATGATGCTTTAGCAGCCAAAGATAATTGGGTGATTTGTATTCTGCTCAAGTAATCAAGTTATTCTTGTACGCTCTTACGTACGTTCATTCCGGCAAATTATTATTCTTGTAACTCTCTCAAGAGTAAAGGTATTGCATCAGTAAATCTGCCTCTTTCTACTACTTTCAGGCATCTTTCAAAAACGTTTTTACATCGACGTAAAAAAAGTTTGAAAGAATAAAAGTAGATGTAAAGCGCAAAATGCATCAGCATTTCATGTCGTTTTTTTTCTCTCTCAATGTTGGGCAGCATAGAAAAAAGGCAAAAATTCCATTCCAATGATACTGTTCAGTAGCATTACTGAACTTGCAATTTATTTTTATTTTTTTCTCTTATTTTTTTGCTTTCTTTCTCTCTCTGTTGCATATAAACCGAAATGCGAATACTTTCGCGAAGAATAATGGAAAAAATGGAGCACTAGAATAAAGATACTTAAATTTTGTCACTGAAATTGTGCCGCTTGTGTGTGTGGACTATATTAGATTTGGTCGGTCTAACTGTAAAAAATATCTTATTCTCAAAGTCACATAAAAAGATTTCCGATATAGAGATTACTCAGCGCACAGTTTGCCGTAATAAGAAAATCGCGTAGAAGTAAGACTAATATGTAAAAGCTAACAGTACATGTTAAGGTGGCTTATGCTACCGAATACATGATTAAGATATATACATGTATTACACTGTACTCTTACGCTTATTTCTCCATGTATTTTATGACAGCAAATATTATATTGTACTAAAAGCTTGCATTAAAATTGATGAATAAAGTTATTCAAAATACTGGTAAAGGCATTGGCTATGGCGAGACTTCAATCAACTATGCGAGTAAATGTTAGTATATATATGCGAGATATGCGTCTATTATAATGGATATATTAGGTTATCAATAATTCCACATAGAAAAGCATTCCACTATAAGCTTATACTGGTTTTATGTATTCCTTTGATTCGCATCGGAAAATATTATATATAATGTACGGTATATCGTAATATACAGTACAATCTTGTCTTCGAATTTACCGTATATTCAGGTATTACGTGAGTTATGCAGTCGACTATAGTGTAATAAAACATTTTAATGTTTTAGGCTATATTTATTTTAATACTACTACTATTTTTTTAATACCGCGACACGCCTTGGACTTATATTTTAATATCGCTATAATGAAAGTACTAATAAATATTACGCAGTACTAATGAAGAAAAGGCATTATAGACGAAATATATTTACAACTCGAGACCATGCGATGCCAGTATTAAAATCGCGTACAAAAATTAAACATTATTATAGTGACATTAATATTTCATTATTGCTATATTTAACCGTTGTGTAAATATAGTATTTTTTTATGGCGGCTATTAAACCGAATATATTCTAAACATAATACTAATAGTAATAATTTTACTTTTTACGTTTTCTGCATTAAATCTAAAATGAAATTAATCCATTAAAAAAGAAGAGCTTACCTGCGATAAGAAATAAAACAGCGAGAGTTAACAATAAATATTGAATGCTGACGAGTTGACAGTAGCTGTGCTTCGAATTGTAGTCTAATCTTAACCAATTATGCATAATGGTATCGTTTTTATTTTTGGCAATAACAACAATAAATTAGAATATAAACTTATTCTTTTGATATCAATGAATATAATTAAACTTTGAATCTAAAAAAAATTCCTAATAAAAGTATTTATATAACGCTAAACTCATATATTTTTTAAAATATTTCAGTATAAAAAAAGCCTTTATTAATTCTCTAAAAGAATTATTTATAACATTCGTTTATAATGAACGATACGTTTCGTTCAGCAAAAAAATGTCACTAAAGATAAGAATGATAATGATGATGATGATTCAAATAGCGATACATTAGTGGCAATTGATGTCAGAATCATTATAGCAGAAAACGATAGCATCACTAGTTGTAATCAACAAAAAACAACACGAAACGAAGATTAGGAAAACTTTTTCCTGGCATTAATTCTTTATATAAACATTTAATTTAAATTTAGACCAAATTTTCGAGACACATCTCAAACACACTGTTTCTCGTTCGGACTGTCATTAAGTAAGAAAGAGAGGACGAGTTGAAAGTTTTTGTTAGCTTCGAACACGAAGACTGATGGGTTTGTATTGAGTTTTGGCACAACATCGTCGCTCTGTTTGTATTACAACAAAACCAATTGATAACTGAGCGCAATACAGATTCACTAGAAAGGCGGAGATCTGGAACAGCTTACTTGTTAAAGGGGTGTTATGGACATAGTTTCTCTCTCTATCGCTTTTTATCTCCGTTTTCTCCCGGAATTTTTCCTAAATTAAGAAACGCGAATTGAGTCGCAATTTTTTAATTAAATAACGTGTTATATAAGCAACAAAAAAATGTAATTATATTGATGCGCGATTTGTAGTGAAAATTGCACGCATAGTTGCAGTGTGAATAATCAAAAGAAACAGATTTCACTTCACTAGATATACGCTCAGCACTCGCACTAATGAATATTACTTTTAGCGTATCATCGAATTAGTTGAACTCCCTATATCTCATCTCCACCTTTGATTTAATTAAAGCAAATGAATAGTAGAGCGTGTAAACTTCAATGTCTTCGTTGAAGAGAAAAGCCTTTTTCAGTAACTTTTCATACTACTGTATAACGTGTGTGTGTGTATGTATATGCATGTATGTGTACCTTTCGTGATATTATAAAAATGCGAGTTTGTGTGATGTGTGTGTGTGTCGCGAATGGAGAATGTGTAGCGCAACGTTAAAGTAAATGTTTGGGCGAATACACAAAGAAACAATGTCTGTCAGCCGGCACTTGTGTTTTTATTTGGTAAAAGATTGATACCAAGCAAATGAGGAAATAGATCGTGACTTGAAATTGAATACATTGTTACGCGAACACAACGACACACAACACCTAAAAAAATGGGAGACACCACACAAATACGATATTGAGTGGAAAAAAACTATAGTTAAGAAAAGTAGGCATTAGTTGTTTCGCAAGTTGTTCTTTGACTTGCAATTCAAAGTTATCGAAGCAAAAGTTTATGAAATGCTTTGTAAAAAATACTATCCAATACTTAATAAATTTTTATACAGCAAATAATCAGTCTATGATTCGTGCGTTTATATCTCGTACCGAACACACACACATAACTAAAGGAAATCCATTCTCATATACTGTAAATCACATTCGCTTTGAGTTATTGTTCTTTACCACAAGAGATACGCCCAACTATTTTTTAAGAAGTAGTAGAGAAGAAGAAGGAGAAGACTGAACAACATAGAATTAGAAATCCATTATCGGTTTGCTTTTGATAGATAGTTACGACATCGCTAACTATGATTTTAGGAAACACTTTCTTAAGACTAAAGTGGTGCAACTTTTTCAATGTGTGTGTATCTCTAGGAGAAAATTGTATGTGTGTGTTCGCGAGCGAGACGTGTCTCGAATTTACTAGTTTTGCACACATAATCGGCTGTTGTCAGCATATATAGTTAAAACCAGTCGCGAATATCTACCCTCACAGTATTTGAGAAGAAAATAAAATATATAGTAAAGGGGACTAATCTAAAAAGTGACACATTCAGATAATAGGGAACACACAGAGAGACGCACACATTTCACACGCAGTAATGTTTAATGCGATAAAATGCTTTCTAGTTTTTTATATTTTATCGCACAAATGACAATACATTGGGCATTAACTCCCACATTGAGCGCACAGTCGAGGCGATGAGCTTTAAGATACAGCCGAAACAATGCACACACAAATTCTACTTCAAATATATCTAATTTCCCAGTGGATTCTATGCGAAAGCCGCAGCACATATTAAGCACCACAAGAGGCCGTCAGACTTGAGAGCACGTTTCTTATTCAACTTACAATCAAATTAACCCTTAGTTCCAAAGCAAAACTTTGATGACAGTCCAATAGCGGTGCGTAACTGTATCGTCTTACTAATGACATCGCTTATGCCACACAATAGCTCCACAACTCGCGCTCTACTATATATATTTTTCAATATCTTCCTTAAGCTTGTACTGTATGTGAATCACATTCTCGGAGATAAACTCAATTTAATTTGATAAATTATCTGACATTATAAATATAAGTTTTTATCTTTCGGAGCAAAGATTATTTTTTGTACAATCCATTAAAAACTTTTTTTCCAGAAATATTTATTCAATAATCTGCCTAAATATTTAAAATAGTTAGTACGGTTAGTTAATTTATAAAAGCTTTCTCTAGTATGTTTACTTCCCTAACTCATCAAACCGACCGTAAATAATCCGAGGATATTCTCGTTTACCTTATAGTTTAGTATAAATCGATTTCTGATCCGTTAATCCTAAATTTATTGTAAAATAAATGGCTTAAATCTTTTAATATTTTAGCAAAATTTTATCGAATATAATCAGTTAATTAAATTCAACTTAGATTAATTAGTAACTTAATTTCACCATAAGATTAAAATTATTCATGCAGTTTCGACAACATAAAAAACTAATTATGTAAATGATTGTGGTTAACAAAAAAATTCTTGTATTTACTGATTTCATTCATAATAGCTTAAAAATTGATTTATTAATAACTCTAAACGGTTGAACCCTTCGATTAATTAATCATTTTTCCTAAACATCCAAAAAAGATTAATTAATCTTTCTTAAATTTTTTTCAATAAACCAAAAGTTTATAAATTCAAAATGCGTAAACCGAAAGGAAAACGCTTGCCTCCAAAAAACTGAATCGATTAATACATTGATTTTAATATATATTCAATAGAACCTCGAAGGTTCTTAACCTTACCATTATAAATAAGTAATTATTTTATTTTGTTTCTTTTTTTGTGGAAGTGGACCGCGCACTAACTATGGCCATAAATGCGGCAGCAAATTGCTATTTTCGGTTGTATGCGCTGTGAAAAATGTCATCTGTCAAGTTTCTGATTTTGTGCCTTTTTATTGCTCAATAGTTGTGTTTGAGTAATGCATACATGCCGTATATATTTAATTATTTTCGCTGCTATTTTCGCGAATGCTATTAATAATAATTTATAGCTTAATAAAAAATTATGAAATCAATGCAATAAATTTAAATTTTTGCTCATTAAATGCGCTTATAGATTGATTTATGTTAACTGTAGTTTGACGTACGGATCAGTTTTTTTTATAGAATTGCCCAAAAGTTTATAGTTTCGATTTGATAGATGCGATTCGATTTAATTTAATTAAAAGATTTTCAATAAGCAATGTGTTTAAAAAAATTTTACTGGTTTTCTATTCTTGCTATTAAAAGCCAACTTTTGAATTTTTTGTTGCCTTTTTCTTTACTTTTGAAAAAGATTGGTTGGAATGATAAAATAATTCGCTACGAAAAAAATAAGAGTTTATCCATTATAGTGGTGAAGAAAAAAATTGGAAAAAAGTATTATAAAGTTTTATCCTTTTTTCTTCTGAATTAACTTCTGGGACTTTAATACAAATATACTGAATTTAATATGCTGTCAGTATTAAGTATCGAATAATGCTTATTTGACAGTTTTTATGAATTACTTTCGTAATTTTCTGGACATGTTTCGATTTTGTTTTGTTTTTATTCTCTACGAAGCGGCAGATACACACGAAAGTTAAAAGTGTGCTCAATCTTATTCACTGTTAGCCCAACGTCAGTATCGGCTAGTTTTTTGTTCATACATTTCGGTAATCAAAATTTCCGAAAATATCTCACAACAATAAATATTATATTCAAACTTGTAATTTTGTTTTAATGGATTTTTTAGTTATGCTAAACATTCCATGAATAATTTCGATAAATATGTTATGCTTTCGGAGGCAATAAAACCAAACTTCTAAAATATACTTTGTTTCCAATTCAAAATATTGTAATAATTATAGCCGAGACGATTGCAATAGATTATGTATTTTAAGATTTTTATCGCTTATAAACATTTATTTACTTATTTAAATTAAATATTATTTACTTTTAATTGTTCACTATAAAGTTTTAGTGTATATATATTACAAATATTAGTTACTAAGTGAACCTTACATAAAATTCTGTATTAGTTTTATATGAATAAACTATTTTAATGAGTTTATTTATAATAATAAATTAAATCAATCATAAGATTCAGTAATCATACACAGAATAATTTTTATAATTAAAATTCAATTCATTGACTCATAATAATAAACAATAATGCATTATTACAATATTATTAAAACAATATCTATACTGCTATAAAATATTTGATTCTCAGGTTAATTTTAATTAATCCCATATCAATATACCATTGACGTCTACTATTGCAAAGCCACAGATGAAAATATTAAATATATTCAAATAAATTATCTTGAATTATAATTAGTGAGACTATAGAATAGACGTTAAAGAACGTGAAATAAATCCAACTGTGGAACACAAAGCGAAAATACGGCTACAAAATATAATGGCATAAAATTCAATAACAATATTTACATACGAGAAAGATTGAAAAATAATTGAGGTTAAAGATAAAACCAATCAGCATTCAAACAGCATATTTATATTTTATGATATGTAATAAGAAAACAAGCTCGAAACGGTCATAATATCTGACTTTGCAAAGTTAGTTTTATTTAGTATATGGTCGCTCACTCACTACGTTCGCTCGCTAACCATTTCAATATTTCGAGTTCTATAATATACCAGCTCCGTTAGCGGCAGATGCCAGTTAAGTTTTGAATTATGTTTAGTTATTTTAACATGAATTTCGACTCTTTAGACCTGCATTTTTAACCATTATGAGCC
>JAQIXJ010000529.1:0-31931 GCA_034700185.1 Phthiracarus laevigatus
TTAGCATTACCAATAGTAAACTGCCACAAACCTATCTCATAGAAATGATTGCCACAATTTTCTATAATCATATGTTGAGGCAATAGTTTACTCGAATCGAATGGAGAATCGAAGTTTTGCATATTTCTTGAATTAATGGACAGTTAGTCTTTCAATAATTGAACATTTATCAACCTATTTAGCACTTATCTAAACTCCAATTGAAGTATTAAAGCTGTTTAATCAAAAATATATACTTAAAGTTTATTTCGATCCAACACTAATTTAATATTAGCATAATATTGATTATTTGTTATAATTATTTAATGTTAACGCTAAATGTATTATAAAACATATATTCACATAATTTATCATATATTGAGGAATAACGGAGCGTTAATTATTATAAAGTATCGTTAAAATTTAAATTAATTAATTCTAGAATTTTATATTATCTTCTCAAAAGTTTTTGTATTTATTTTTTAGCTCATTTTTTAATAATGGATTTTACCATGTCTGTCAATCCGTCTGTCTGTCTGTCTGTCTGTCTCTCTCTCTCTCTGTCTTTCTGTCTGTCCGTGACTTTATCCGCGCTAGCTCGACCATCCCCAAGTATTTTATTAATTATCGTTTATTAATGGCATACGCCACTTTATGTTTTGATATTTAGCCGAATTTCCCCTATGATTACTAGATTTTGAGACATTTTTGTAATTATGAATCAATATTTTTACTGAAAATAGCGGAATATGCCACTTTTTTTATCAGTAAGTGTTTGTCAATTTAGCAAAGTTTTCCCATTTCGGCCAGCTTTTATGTAGTTTTTTACCATTTTAAATCTTAACCGATAACGAAGTTTCATATATTTTTACGCAGTGAATGATCTATAATAAGTTTGTTTAGAGATTAGAAATGGCTTATTGTTGTTACTTATTGTTAAGCAGTTTATGCAATACTTGCCAAAATTCTTGACAGAAGAAGTCTATGCATACAGCGATAGCAAATAGTTTTGAAAAAATCACTATTCATTAAAATGTGTACGTGTTGTGAAGTGTTGCGCTAAAATCTGCTGTCAAATCTAATTTTAGTCATAGAACAGTAGTTCGCCTCTAAGTGATAATGAGATACTATGAGTATTATGGTATAAGTGTGTCGTGTTTTAACGCAATATTTGTTTACAAAAATAATATAAAAATAAACGATGTATTTAGGAATACAGTGTATAATAGATTGAGTGTAATATAGAACATTTAATACATTCTTATTCGTATTACTGTTGATTATAATACAGATTATTTATATAATAAAGGTGATATTAGATTTATAGACAAATTATAATCAATGTCTCAGCACGAGGGTAAGTAGATATTCATATGGATTTGTGTGTGTATGTGTGTGGTGTGTATGTCACCAGAGTTTCACTGTTTACACGCAAACAACACTATATAAACACAAATTGGTTGTAATTTGAACCATTTATTGGTCACAAAGATCACTATTTATATATTGTTTCAAACTTAATTAATCCGTACATAAAATAGTGATACTATAATCTAAGCGCCAGTCCTTCCATCTATGATTTAATCTAAATTTAGTGTTTGTGTTTTATATGGCAATCAGTTTTCGCTCTCTATTCACATGCTGTATATTTACAGTTCAATAAAAATATTTTCATTAAACTCAATGCTTTTTATTTTAATCTTAACAAATTAATAAAGTCTGAACACGTTTTCAAGTGATAATAAAATAGTATTTATTTTTGAATTAAAGAATATATGTTATCACACAAATAACTCGAATACAGTGTTATGTAATTGAAAATATTAAAAATAAAACAGTGATACAACAGTTTTTTTGTTATTATCTGATGAGTGGGAGGGAAGAAGTGATGCCAGCAATGCTTTCATATTTACATTCAAATACACATACATATTAATTGATTGTTTATATGAAAATGAATGTAATTACAGGAATAAGCTGTGATTCGTGCTTTAAGGACAACTTTCGTAGTAAAAGATGTGTTTAATATGTTTTAAGTATATGTCTTATGCTCCACATGTTTAGTTTTTGGCTCAACATCGACAAAACATACAACCGATCATCCAATGCAATGTATATTAACGCGAAATGATTTTGGTATGACTTACCGCCAGCATTATCATTACACTTAATATTAATAGTTTTAATCTACTAAATTTCTATTAATTTTACAAAACCGGATTTTAGAGCCAAGTGATTCGCATAATAATAATAATGGTAATGATATGATCGATAATCAATTTGTTGGACAAACTTTTGATCTTGCGGGACATAAGCTGAGGATTGAGTCTGTTATCGCTGAAGGTATGATGAATGTTGAAATGACAACCATATTTATTATTACTTGTTTTCAATGTGCAGTTGGTTTCGGTTTTGTGTTTCGTGTGCGCGATATCAACACAACGCAAGTATTAGCGCTTAAACGACTGATCGCAGCCGATGGCGATGCCGTCAAAGACATCGAAAACGAGATCAATGTATTGTCGCGATTGCAGACTCACCATCATATCATGCAATTTATCGCTTCGGGTGTTATTAATCGTAATATTTATTTACTATTAAGGTATCTGTCACTTGTAACAAAACATAATAATATTTCCACCATATATTCACTAAATTTTTGTTATTGATTGGATGATAGCGAATACTGTGGCTGTGGTTCACTGAAAGACATAACACTTCCCATACAAAATCATCAACAGTTGAATCGTATCACATACCAAATTAGTTTAGCAATAGAGCGTATGCATAGTTTAGGTATCATTCATAGAGACTTGAAAATAGAGAATATACTGTTTGATACTCGAGGTTATGTAAAACTATGCGACTTTGGCTCTGCAACTACTAATACATACTCACCTGATCTTAATTGGACTCCAATACAGCGATCATTATTAGAAGATGAAGTATACTTTAATTCCATCAATTATTAATCTATTTGTTATTTCTAAGTGTTTTTATTTACCAGATGAGTCGTCACACCACTCCTATGTATAGACCGCCAGAAATTCTGGACACTTATCTCCATTTGGTTATCAATACAGCGATGGATATTTGGGCATTTGGTTGTCTTTTGTATACGATTAAATTTGCGAGACATCCGTTCGAAGATTCCGCCAAATTGCGTATAATTAATTGTAATTATAGTATACCATCATCTGCTTCTGATACTGATATTATTGTTCAAATAATTAGGTAAAAAATATTGCGCTTCAAATATTAGAAATTATTTCTAAATAATTTTAATTATTCAATGATGTTTAAGGTCGTGTATTATAGTGGAACCAAACGACAGAATTACGATCGATAGAATAATTAAGTTAATGGAAGATAATTTTGTTGATTTAATGTCGCCGTGCGTTGCAGCCCGTCAGCCAACGCCAACGACCACTAGTCCTGTCGCACCATTGGCTAATAATACCACTCAACCCCTACAACCACCTGGTTCTGCGCAGCCATCTTTCAGTCTGTCTGGTTTCACGCGCTATATTAAGGACACTTCTTCGAAAGTGCTGCAAACTGTGCAGAAGTAAGTCTTTTCACTTAAGTGTTTTCAAAAGTGTTTTCAATTGCGAAATACTTATCAGTGTTGTATTTCATTATTTATAGCACTATTGCTCGTCAAGATTTGGATGTATCGTATTTGACATCGCGCTTAATCGTCATGTCATATCCAGCAGAAGGATTAGAGTCGGCGTATCGCAATCATATCGATGATGTGAAGGCTTTTTTGGACACTCGGCACTCACCGTATATAGTGGTGAATGTAAGCGGTCGTTCGTACGCTTCCAATCGGTTTGGTTCTCAAGTCAAGGTTTTTGATGGCGGCCTGTCGTGGAGAGATTCGAAACGACCGCCGACTTTAGCTTCGCTCATATCTTTATGTCAATTAATTCAGAAATGGATGTGCTCTGATCAGAAAAAAGTTACTGTCATTCATTGTTTGGTAGGTTTTAATTTAAACTTAGTTATCGGTATATGCACTAAGAAAATGCTGCCTATTTATTTTGATCGATTTTGTTTTTAAATTATTTTTGGTATGTTTAGAAGTAATAAGAAAAAACTAAATCCCATAACAGTTTGTTAATCATTCTTTTTTTGTTATTAATTTGAAAGGATGGTAAAACAAATTCTGCATTAATGAGCGTTGCATTACTGGTATGGATCGGTATGTTTTCCGACTACAAATCGGCACTTAATTTTTTCGCTGTTAAACGAACGCCTGTCGATTTGACTGCATCTCAGTGTCGCTATTTATCATATATTAATAAAATTGGTGGCGGAAAACCTAATATTTGTTCACAAACTGAGAATGATATTTGCAACTCTAATATTACAATCAACTCAATAACGATGAGAGGAATTCCGCTTTTTACCAAAATGAGGTTTATATTAGATTTAATTTTATTAAATCATATCTTATAAACGTTTTAAAATAGTATAGCAAACTAAAATATTGATTTCGTTGATATTGATTAAATTAGTTGATCAATTTTACAGCGGTTTCAGAATGTATTCAAACTGATTCGGAAACTTCGAACAAAAGTGTTTCAGTTACTATTCAAACGCGTTCAGTAACTATACGAACGCCTTCAATAACTATAAAAACAAACGAGTTGACCAATGCATGGGCTATTAATAAAAATGGTTGGAGCGTAAGCGAAGGGACAGTTTGAATTGCGTGCAATATGCTTGTATGGTACGTACAGGACATATAGTTATTGAAAGCGTTCGTATAGTTACTGAAAGACTACTGGTTTTCAAACTTTTCATAGTCATAGTTTCCGAATCAGTTTGAATACATTCTGAAACCTCTGTAGTTCATAGTTTTTCCAATAAATGAAGTATTACATAAAATTTGAGTAAAATATTCTATTGATTTATTCCTCAAACGTATGTTTTGATTATTTTTAAAACGTTAAGTAGGATATGGTATATTTAATAATTGTAAAATTAGCTCAAAAACTCATTTATACCTAAAATATGGTTTGCTTTTTTAGAGATGGTTGTCGTCCTTTTATTGAAATCTTTATTAACGGAGATATGCGTATAGCATCCACTTGTGCTGACTATGAAAAATTGCGTCCATATTCGAAAGGCATCGATAAAGCTATTCAGTTTAATGGATTAACTGCTCAGTGCGATGGGAAATCTGATGTAATGATAGCTATATCTCACGCCAGATCGACCATCGGGTCAAAGATGCTTCAGTCAAAGATAACTGCGATACGTATTGCTAGCGTTTGTTTTAATTTTTTATTCGAGAATCACAATAGCGTTGGCATTCAAGAGTTGAGTTTTAATTTATCTGAATTGGATGGCATCGAAGAATTTGATCGATTTCCTAAAGATTTTCGATTGCATATTCAATATGATTTTCAAATTGGTATTCAAATTTAAATTATTAAAATTAATTTAATTCGTTGAAAATTTTTAATTTTTCAAGGATATTATAACGGATCCAAATTAGGAGAAAAATCAGGAAATTATTTAAATTATCAATCGACATATGATCCTCAATGTATTTTCTCGAACCAATCGGAGCTCGAAGAATGCGTGGAATTGTTTGCGGAGCACATAACTCCGCAACTAAACAGTGTCGAACAAAAAATATCTTCTAAACCTGAAAAGCCTGAAAGGCCACCACTTCCTTCACAGTCTAATCATAGGTTTGGAATACTAATTAGTCGCCCCTTACCTAATTCATTATTTTATATTAAATAATTGTTTGTTTTCAGGCCAGCGATGAAAAAAGAAGAAATTGTAGAAAATAATGTTAATTTAAATAAAGATAATGAAAAAGAAATATTAGTTGATACGGATTCCGTATTTTTCGAGACTTCAAATTGGGAAACGAATGATGTGATTAGCTATAATTTTGATAATAACGATGTTAATGATGTCGCCAAAAATAAACCCAAAAAATCAAATGAATTATTATTGAATCTCAGTCTTGATGAAACTTTAGTGCAAAACGATAATACGTCTGAAGAGTTGCTAAACATTGCCGACGCTTTTCCTGACACAATGTCTTCGAATATAAACACTCTGAACGAATTATTTATTACTGATATTCCAGCGACGAAATCAATGTTCTCTGACTGTCTTAATTCGCTTATTGAAGATGAATGTCTTGTGACACCAATTGAGGCATCAATCGAAAGACCAGTTTCGCAAACCAATAGTTCAAATACATCGCCGCAACGCAACATATCGTCACCTAATTTATCCAAATTAGATCCATTTTCAGAGTTGGGCTCATTTTTGTCGACAACCCAAAGACCAAATAATACGGCGATTCCTCGCGTTTCATCTTTTAATACGTTTCAGTCGAACGGATCGAAACCAGACTACAATCGAAGCCACTTCTCTGATCTACAAAACAGTTCAACCACAACCTCGAGTACATCGACCACAAGATTAGTAGGAAATGATTTTGAAGATCTTCTTGGTTTTGAAGGCTTTAAACGTCAACAAAGTGATAACTCTTCCAAAACTATTGCACAAATGAGAAAAGAAGATATGGTATGATTTTATGATTAACGTATTATCGCTTAATACTCAATACGTTAAATAAAATGTTGCACTTTATATTCGCTTGCAATTAATTATTAAGTAGTAGTCACTAAATATTGATTGATAATTATAGATTTAACATTAAACACATGCTTTTATTTAGACTTAAAATGAATCAGTATTTTTATTTTTAATGTTAACTGCTTTTCTTTGACATATACGGTAAAAGTATTATAGTTAGTCCCAAGTATAAAATATAAGGTTACGTATGAACTAGTGTTTTATAGTATTCTTAGTATAGGAATAATAATAGAAATAGAAATGCGCGAAAAATGACCGAAAGAATAGAATAGGAATAGAATATAATTAGAAAAGTTGGTATATAAACAACACTAGTATGAACATAAAGTTTAGTCATTGATTAATAAGTTATTGTAATGTATAAGTAAAAAGATTAAAATATAGTTAAATTTGATTTTTTTAAAATGATTTATTTCAATATTAGCTTAAAGATGGTACAATGGATCCAATAATGCTAAAAGTTATGGAGTGGAGAGAGAATAAAACTCGCAATATTCGCGCACTTTTATGTTCGCTCAATTTAATTATATGGGAAGGATGTAATTGGCAGCCAATAGGGATGCATCAGTTGGTTAATCCGTCGGATGTTAAAAGATTCTACCGTAAAGCCTGTTTGGCCGTACATCCGGACAAAGTAACCATTTATTATTTACATTGTTAATTATTAATAGATATGATGATTTTTGTTTTTAATAGCTGATTGGCTCTGAACACGAACAGTTGGCTAAATTAATATTTATGGAATTGAATGACGCGTGGACTGAATTTGATAAGCAATCGTTAATACAGTAATAGTACGCCTTTCATATCCCAATATAATATAAGTATTAAATTAATATATGTTATTAATTAAAAAAAGTGTAAATTATAAATAGAACAATTGTTATTATAATGAAAAATAAAAAATATACCGGTAATATAAATACAATACTAATATAAATTATATTAAATATATATATATATATAGTATATTTTTGGTTTGTAAACTTATGATGTCTGAAAAAATAATTGAATGAACAAACAAAATTTAGTGATGAGTGATAGTATCAATTAATTATTATATTAAAACATTATACGTATACGTATACTATTACAGTATAACATTCCAAACAAATGGTTGTTACCGTAACTTAAATTATTATAAAATTATAATAATAATTATGAAAACTTGTTAATTAAATTTAATTATTAATTATGTGAGTGTTATTGCTAATAATATAATTTATGATATCGAGTATAACTTAATAATTTGGATATTTATTTTTGTTGACAAACAAATTTATAATTTTAATCATTTTTTAATTATACCGATGTTATTATAACCAAAACCAAAACCAATATCATTGTATCGCAATTAAATTTTTATTTAATAAACATTATTCTTTTAATTAAACTAATTGCTCAAAATTAAAGTATTAATACAAAACAATATGTGAATGCGATACAAAGGCCGTGACTTTAAACCAAATATTCAACGTTTGATTGTAGTAATTTTATATTTGAAAATAAGTCAAATTTATTGAACTATAAATCACTATTTAAAACCCAAATGATTAAATTGCGATCTAATTAAAGTGACACATCATAAACATCGATGACCAATAGTTCTATCAATTTTTGGAGTTTTTTTTGTTAATTTTTTAAACAAGGGCGCCCCCTGGTGTCATTGATGATTAAGAGGCCAAACCGACACATATTAGTCAGAGGTCAAATTTAATTAGTTCATAATTGAAATACTAGATGGCGTTAAAAACTTAATTCGGTATAATCCTAAGGTAGGATTCCTAACCATACATGCAGGAGTTAAAAGTTTATTGTGGCCTTGAATAGCCTTGATAGTGCTTAATGAAAAAAACGTTAAAATAGGCTTTATGTATTGGCGTTGCCGATTCGTAGAGTATTTTAATATGAAAGTAAATGTACACTCACGAACGTCAGTAACGTTAAAACTTTCAACTGCTATATGCATTGCTAACCCAATTTACCAGTGTATTTCACATATAATTCTATACTCTATCTGTAATAATCATTAACTCTAAAAATAATAATTACAAATAGTTATGATAATTATTTAACATGAATTGAATCGAAAATCTAAAATTTATTTATTATACATATATTTTATTAATTGTGGATTATTAAACAGTTATGTATTTCTTATTATTAATTCAATTTTAATCATATAAACTATTAACCGTTAGTAACTTTTATATTATTCATTATTATGGCGTGAAAATAACAATAATCCAAAAAACGATAATAAAATACAGTAATATTTACTAGAATTATAAAACAATAAAAAAGAGATGCGTGAGTATATTACTTCTTTCTGTTTCTGTTTTTCTTTTTGTTTTTCTTTTTTTGTTTTCCACCGCCAGATCTCTGATTATTGAAAGGTTTTTGTTGAGAATCAACGTTTCCAATTTTTACTACTTTACATATTTTGTCGCACTGTTCATCTAATATCGGTTTTGGTGGTAATATGTTCTCTAATCGAGGTATCAATTTTCGATCTATAAATTTGGGGAATTTGACCGAAAACTCGATAATTAGCAATCCTTTTTGATTTGGATGTTTCCATTTGGGCATTCCTTCGCCTAAAATACACTTGAAATATGATGGTTTAGTGATTTGTCCAGCACTCGAACTCATCACAAGAGTTCTACGATCCAGTGTTAGAATTGCTGCCCGAAAGCCACAAATCGCGTCTGTCAATGATAATTCCATTGAATATCTGAGATCATTAGTCCCAATCACCGTTTTGTAGTGTTTGTGCTCCATTTGATTTAACACCACAGTAATAATCAAACCACGATATTCCCTAATACTTTGATCGCTTACCTTAATTTTCTGGGTATTTTGCATGCCTTTCTCCACATTGACTTCTACTATCTTTGATTGAGGAGCATAGAAATTTTGCTTACAATTTCGTTTGCATCGATTAAGACCATTACTTTGACATTTAGGGCAAAGCGATTCATAGTAGTTTTTGATAGAAACCAAACTGCCAGAGCCATCACAATTATCACACCTATATCTAAAAAATAGTGAGGCATAATTCTTAATACCAGTTCCGTTACACATATAACACATTTTTATGTTTAACGAAAGTTTTCTGGTGGAGCCGTTATATAACTCTTCCAGAGAAACACTCATGTGATGAGTCACTGGTTTATATTGTCCCAAATCAGTGCCATAACTTTCATCATCAGTTTGCTGGTGGAATAGATCGAAAAACATGCCAAATAGATGGAAACGCGTCAAAAAATCATCCATTGATGATGAATGATCACTATTCCTATGGACATACTGATCACCGCCCAAATCATACTTTCGACGCATTTCTGGATCAGATAACACTTCATACGCTTTTCTAATTTGCTTAAACCTTTCTCCATCATCTTCACACTCATTCTTGTCAGGATGATATCGTAGCGCTAATCTACGGTACGCTCGCTTCAATTCATCATTCGTACAGTTTGGCGATACGCCTAATATATCGTAATATTCAGTATGATTTACCATTTTTACTCCCAATATCAAGTGTCTAGTATTGTTATAGTATTATTAACCATACGATACGGCAATATTAATCAGCGATGAAAACACGTTTTCTGTTGAGTAAACACTGATACTAAACTAACCTAAACTAAAACTTAATGTATCATAATTGAAATTCAAAGTTTCAAATTAAAACTGTTGAGTCAATACGCTATGTTATTGTTATTTCTATGCACTTTATTTCTATAGCTAGAAAATATTTAAATTAGTGATGAAACCTCTCGATATTACAAACATAAAACCGAGCATTTTAATAGATACTAAAAATTATTATTATTTTGTGCCATTACTAGTGTTCTAAAAAGTAATTGAGTAATAATTCAATTTTTAAGTTGTTTGATTTTATTTGTCCACTAGATTTTTGGAATTTCTTTTGGGAAATGTTTATTTAAAAAATCAGGGTTTCACACTTTAGGCTCTAATTTTAAAATTTTAACATAATTTTGATGATTTGATTTAATATTTTATTTAGAACTAGTAATTTAATTCAATAGCTTTTTAAAACCGCACCATTAATAAAATTTATTAGTAGGTTTACTCTGTAATGTGGCGCCAGATAATCATTTTAATATTAATAATAACTAATCTAAGTCTATATTTGAACCAGATATGAGTTTGTTTTTTGTCTTTTTGTAACCTTAATAGGCTTTGATAGTGCTAAACGAAAAAAATAAATTAAAAAAGCTTTATAAACGTACATTGGCGTAGCCATTTCATAGTGCATTAATTAAGCGAATGCACACTCAGTCGTGTAAAAGACAAGTAGCAAACTCATATTTGATTTGAACACAATTACAATAAACGCATAACTTATGATTTATATGTTATTTATGTGCCAATAAAGATCAAAAACTGCTGCGTTATTCGTCTACTAAAAAAGTCGTGAATAATTTGGCAACAGTTATATTTGATAAATTGTTTAATATTTAACTATATATTCAAAATGGGAAAATATTTCAATTAAACGCGACATGCAAATTGAGTTTGCTTACAGTTAAAAATGTATGAATCATATTTAGAAAGAAATGTATTAATAGAATTAATGAATTAGATTATGAAAAAAGATTTATAAAGAAATGAATATAAGTGCAAATAAAAAACAGTACAATCTAAATAAAGATAAGAGAGATAACAAAAACAAACTGATTTCTTAATTGTTCAAAGCTATTACTTCTAGTGCTTGCTTGACTGCGTATAAATAGTAACTTAAATGCGATGTTATAACTTTTTTTGGCTAAATTATACGCGTTTAATCACAGACAGAATAATTGTTGGCGTTTGTAGAACACCAGACAATGAGTTAACTCGAGTCAAATTAGTTTCTGTTTTATCGGTTTTAACGAATTTATATTTAAGTAAAATATTAGCCAACATTATTTTCGTCAATACAAGCGTAATCTGTAATCCGACGCAAACTCTAACAAAAAAATTTGCAAATTAAGATTTGAGAAAATATTAAATTAGTTTTGTTAGAAACCTTGGGCCGCAACCAAACGGCAAAAAATAAGACTGATCCGTATAATTTTTATTTTCACCGTAAAATCTTTGTGGCAGGTATTTATGCGGATTTGGAAAGTTTTTAGAATCGTTGTGTACCGCCTGTATAGGAATTATAACCCGCGTGCCCTTAATTATTGTAATTCCAGTGTCACCTAATTTGTAATCACTAACAGCTATCCTATCGGTACGAGCGATAGGACTATGAAGTCTTAATGTTTCGCATATTACCGCATCAAGAAAACGCAATTTCGATACCAAATGGTAATCTTCAAGTTGAGGACAATTTCTAATCTCTTCGTAAAGTTTATGCTGACTGTTGGGGTTGATTGCCAGGTCGTAAGCGCAATAAGTAAGCAGTGATCGAATCATTTCGAAGCCCTCCACAAACAAAGTCATAATATTTGTCACAATTTCCTCATTTGTGTATGCTTTCGACTCATTACTATTTAAATCATACTGTTTTTTGTTTGTGGCATTTGCTTTATTTGTCCATTCTTTACTTGGTTTTTCATTCATGAATAACTGTATGATATCGTTATATTGCGTTATGTCATGATTTTGCTTCTGTCTTCTTGTGTTAATTATTTCGAGAAAGTAGTTATTAAAATATTCGTAATCATTCGATAATTTAACGTTTTTCGAACCAATTCGAGTTAAAATTAATTCAGGCATCAATAAATTAAATAAATCTCTCCATAAAGGAAATGGAGTGTCAATAAATTTCCTCAAAGTATTTGTAAATCTATTATTTTTGTCAATCATTGAACTGATTGATTCAGATAAAGTGCATTTAGCCATTACGTCTATTGTGTATGAATCAAATAACCACTTAATATCTAATTCTGATGCGTTCATCGCGATGTAATCGTCTAATGTTTTAAGAAAGCCAATTACACTTTTTTCTAGCTGTGAAGAAAATTTTCTTATTTTATAGCTTGAAAATGATGATGAAAATAAACTACGACTTCTATGCCACACTTCATCATTCAATGTTATTATCCCTTTGTGACCAAATAATTTTTTTCCCGTTTCGGCGCTTCGGTTTGGAAAAACATGAGAATCATTAACCATTATCTTCTTTATAAGATCTGGTTCGCCAATAGTAATTACCGGTTCATTTAATATGTATTGCCTTTCAAAAATTTTAATTCCATAAATATTTAAATTGAATTTTTTATTAGCTATTCAATTACTTTTTTAACAATCCTTTTTTCAAAAAATCATGAATTATTGTTAACATTAAACTCACCCAAATATACGTCCATACTTGCGAAACCTTTCTTCGTCAATCTCCGGTTTCGATAAAATTTCAAAAATGTTTCCAAATAACGGGTGTGGTTGCGGACCATCAATACCTTTTGATATCCAGTAACTATGATTTCTTGTGCTATAGCTTTAATAAAATCAAATATTACGAAATGATCGCTTTGATTAAACTGTAAAATACCGGAATAGTAACGATAATAAAACCAAAATTGAAACAAAAATAGCTATCATTATAACTAAATGAATTTAATTTAAAGAAATTTAAGACATATTGCCAGTTTTGCCAACTAAATTACAAATTACATTTAAATTTTAAAATTAATAGTTGATTTAAACTATATTTTGGCTTAAACATTGACATAAACATAAACATTTTTATGATTGAAAACAAATTAATTCGCATTTAATATATACTAACATTATTTTGAATTCACACTTTCCTTCTAAATGATGGTAACGTGTTTTTACTTCTCTTCTACATATACATTATTTTAGAGATAAGGGAAAATACTGTATTTATCATGGTTAGCATTATTTTAATGTTTGGGTAAATCCCTGGTTAATGTTCATTATAATTACTTTTTATTGTATAAGTAATATAAATAGATTAGTTTTTAAAATATGCAGCGAACATTACCAGTATAAAGAAAATACAGAAATAAGCTAACAATTTAATTACATTAACAGTTTTAATTGATATTCCTATTGAGTTTATATAATAAAGTTGTAAAAATTTATTACCGGTAACACAAAATAAATAGGATGACCACCGAAATCAAAATTATGATCATAATAAAACATACAACTAAATATGAAGTTTGAAATACAATTCTTTCCCTAACAAATCATAAATGGCATAAATAATAAACTCGGTTAAGTTTTTAATAGAGTGCTCCTTCACATAGAAAATCCTTTATTAAAGAATGTTATTTAAACTCTCCTGTATTAATCAAAATATTTGATTTTTACTAACAACATATAAGTCTCAAGTGTTGATAAATACTTGGTAAAAATATTAACGCTATCTTATCTTTTTAACCGTTTAAGGCGAGAACAGTTTATAAAAAAAGTTAGCTATATTTTAATAGAGATTATTAGTAATTTATTAGCTTAATAAATTGAAAGAAGAACTCTTAATTTTTGTAAGCTATAATGACTTTAGCGATTACCTATAAATTATTCATTCTTCTACTTAAAAACTAGTAATCTTGATTTATAGCCTTAGGACCAGTGGAGCCTAAACCTAAACTTAAGGACTCCACTTCATTCCAGCCATAGTTGAGGTTCATAGTTCTCTTTAGACTAGTAAACGGGTACCCGAATGTCGGGTTCGGGTTGAGTATCCGCCAAATTTTGTCGGGTCGGGCTCGAACTCAAACTTGTCAGTTTCGGGTCAGGTCGGGTTTTAAAATTTTTATTACAAACCCGACTTCATAAAAAATACAAAGATGTGAACAAAAATTTAGTAAAACTTTTTCCATTTTTAAAAGTTGAACTTTATTTATGACTAGAGAACAATTATTAGTTGTAAAACTACTACAATATTTAAATTATGTAGCATTTATTGCTATAAATTATTGACATTTGCTTAAGATAAATAATCGGGTCGGGTACCCGCTAAGTTTATCGGGCCGGGTTCGTGTTCAAAACCTATCGGGTTCGAGTCGGGTCGGGTTCCGAAATTGCTTTCGATTTACTAGTCTAATTCGAAAGTTTAATAATACTACCGTTTAATTATTTCATTATAATTATTTCAACTATCCGAAATTTATTCAGTATCACTTATTTAAATCAAATTTTTATATTGAATTATAAAACAAAAATAACTATTTAAACATAACCATATATTTTTGAGGTTGAATTAAAATTGAAATGAAATTTTTTAGTTATTTTTGCGCTAATTTAAATGGCTCAGATTAGGGGTCCATTTAATACGTGATGTTTGAGCTCATAAACTAACTTTAATAGTGGATCAGGTTCTTAAAAAGATTTCAAGTTCGGCTTCAAGGACTTTGATGCCCAACAATATCATCAGTAATTATTGCATTATTTTAAGTGATGTTTTATTGTGAGTTTAATAACATTAACGTTTAAGACTGCAAACAGTGAGTTTTTTGGGGAGTAATTTACAAAGATAAGATAATAAAAATAGGCAAGTTTATTATGCCAGTAAATTATCAAATTATACAAGTATTTATTTCTATAGAAACAACTTCACTATAGTATTACATTAAAATATAAATAGTTTTGCAATAACAATTACAAAAATATTGTTGAAATAACTATAAAAACAAGTTTGCAATGACATCCAAGTTTGTAATAATTTAAATAACTCTAGTTATCGTATATTTTTAATTTTCCAGTTATTTATTAGTTGAAGCTTTATAAAATGTTGAAAACAAAAAATGGTAAAATTATGTGGTTTTAAATATTTAAAAAAATATATCGTTGTTTTGTTTCAGTTTCCGGAGTAAATAAACAAAATGGGGATATAGAGTTTGATTGGCAACAAATTCGTTCGGAAACAGCAGCCAACAGAAGAAAAAAATTAAGTGACGAGTTTCAACAATTATGCGATCAATTCGAAAACAAAGACATCGATACTATTAAATTTAAATCAAAGTTAAAAGAACAAAACGTGCCATTAAGCAAAAAATTAGATTCACTAAAATCGTTTAAATTTCAAAATTCGGAATCAAAACGAAACAAAAGTGTGAATTTTAAGAAATCAATTATTTTTGAAATCAACTTAAAACTTGTGAGATTAAAGAGGCGTCTAATTTGGATATTAAAGCATGGCCTGTGGAGTTCGCACATCAAACTTATACATAAAAAGTTTGGATCTCACACTGCATACTATTTTTATATGTTTCGCTTCTTGTTTTTTCTCAATATAATCCCTGCTTTCTTTATTTTTTTTCTTCTCATTTTACCGCAAATTGTTTACGACATTAATGAAGAAATATCGATTGTTGATGGAATTTCAAAAAATATATCATCTAATTTTTTTGTGGATAAATTAGCGGATTTTTTTACAAAAAATTCTCTGCTCTATTATGGCCATTATAATAGCAACGCGTGGAGAGAAGGGATGGCTTTCGTTTATCTCATATTAAATGCGATTTACATTATCTTTACATTGGTATTTAATGCTTATAAGTTGGGCTCGAATTATTCGAAAAATTATATATCAGAGGAAACTGTTAATAAAATTTTTAGCGATGAAATTGCTTCCAAAGTTTTTATGAGATGGGAGTTTACATTATCTAATATTAAGTCTATTGAACTGCAACGAAAACAAATTACTTTTTATTTACGGGTAAGCAAATCAAAGAATTTTTAGATGCAAATTATGCACATAAATAGCATCGCGATTATAATTTAGTGAATACAGTTAATACTGATTATACATAGAAAAAAGTATCATATTTAAAATAATAATTTTAAATCAATTGAAATTTTAAACTTTTAAAATAGGAAAAAATACAAGAATCGAAATCTGAAACTAAACAAAATAAGACAAAAATTGCGTTTTACGTGACAATAACGATATCATTATTATTAAGTGTAGCATCAATTGCGTCGATTATTAGTTTTATGATTTTGATATACAACAAAACCATATTATATGAGTTCAAATTTAATGTGCAAACTGAATCAGATTTTCTTAATTCTTTATGTAATGCATTCGAAGATCTTATTAATTCAAGTTTTGCCATTCCTTTATTAGTAACACTATCCATGTATTTTTGCACTGATATTCTAAATCCTATAATAACTAAAACTATAGAAACTCATAACAATTACAGTAAATTATCGTCAAAATATATTCAAATGGTTAAAGCAATTGCGTTGCAATTAGCAATAATTGCTACACTTAGTGTGATATATTTGTCTAAACTTAATAGAAGACACTTTCAATTTGAATTTAATAACCAATTTGGCAATAATAGCAGTAATATAACTGAAACGCAAATAAGTTGTTGGGAAAATGAGTTCGCTTTCGACATTTATCTATATTTAATTGTTTATTTGGCATTTATGGTACTATCGATGGCATTACGGGAATGGTTACCAGCTTTGATATTATGCAGACAACGAAAGTTTGATTCGTCTCGTAATGCATTTCATATCATATATATTCAGTTTCTCTGTTGGATCACTACCTTCTACTCGCCATTTGCGCCGATAGTGAACTCTTTTTTATTAGCTACCATTTTCTACATCAAAAGAATATCTTTATCAGTATTTAATACGCCAGTGGTTTATAAAGGAATCACAATTGATTTAACAATATGGACCCATGTTTCGCTATTATTCGGATCTGTCATCACAGCATTAGTACCACTTTTTACTATTTTCAAGTAAACTATATTTAATTCAGATTGTTATGATATTATAAAGAGAAAATGTGAAAATATTTAAATTTGATACCAAAGTTTGGTCTAATGGCAAGCTAAAAATTAGCGGTAAAACTTTACTAATAGCCTTAGAAGTTTACAAAAAAATTGTTTATAGTTGATTGAAATTAACTGCAAAATTATTTTAGAGAAAATTACTAAAAAACTACTTAAAACAAAACTTATAGTTATACATTAGTACAGTACTTTGTCAAGTTTTAAAGTTAGATATATTCTATTGAAATCATAGTTTTGGCAGAAATAAAATTTATAAAAGATAGACCAGAAAATCTATGCACACATGTGGAACGCGCAAATTTCTTAATTTATGCATTATGAGTCCTATAAAAGACTTTAAATAATAAACAGAAAGAAAGTCTTTGCCTATATTTGTGAGTTTTGATTAAATAAAAATTGGTGTCCATCTTAAATAATTTACATAGGGATGTCCCATAATCTGATAGCATAAAGGGTGTTTCTTTCAGAATATTTCAGACCTAAAAGGATTTTAGGGACATTTTTTGGTCTTGCGGAACTTTATAAAAATTCCTGGATGAGCGAGATTAGACAACTCTTTGGACACACTTTTTTTCTAATATTAACAATCACCCTTTTATTAAAATTTAATGATAAAAATAAAATTTCAATTTTTGCTAAGAATCGCTAAGATTTAATTTCAACCAATTGTGTACACAGACACAAGATAAATAAAGTTATATATGCTTCTTCCATAGTAAGTAGACTTATATAATATAATTTAAAAATAATTGAATTTCTATTCTAAAAAAATAGAACTTAGTTTATTAAAATTAAATACGAAAGTCCCAACTTTCTCTATTACATACCTCTCTTGACCAACAATAGCTAAACCTTTCTTAGTAAACAAGAATCGAACATTTTTTCAGCCTTAATCTGTATAAATAAATAGATTTTGATGTGAATTAATTGTAATAAGTATCATTAACTTTACCTCATAATGTAATGATCTATGTATATTAACTTATAAAAACTATATAAGCATTTAAAGTCATTTAATGTTTTTAAAATATTTTTATATCATCATAGCACAAGTCCATCGTATAATTGCGGACCATTCGACGAAAAGCATGGAAATTTAACAAACTATTATTTTTTAATAATTAATCAAATAGATAAAGTAAAATCGAGTCATGCAGCGGATATATTTAATACAATACTTTCGAAAACTACTTCAGTATTTTTAGTTTTGATTTTATGGTGAATATGGGTGTTTATTTTAAACTTAAAAAATAAAATCTTAAAAAATTTTTATTTTTGTTTTCAAAAAATATTTAATTTTTATTTAATTTTATTTTTTAAATCTTTAGTGTAGTCGTTCATTATACGCGATCGATAGGTAATGCGAGAAAACATTTTGTGGAATTGAGTAGACATCAACTTCATAAGGTCAGATATAAAGATATAAGTTAGACTCTATTAAAAAGTTAAACAGAACAAAAAACATGAAAATATTTAAACCGGTACAGTAAAAGTTTTAATGCTACACATAGCCAAAGTTTAATTTATTAGATATTTTTTCAAAAATGTTAGCTTATTTTTATAATACAATTAATTAACTAATTTTTGAAATCTGATTAAATGGATTTAAAATCTCAAAATATTAAATAAGTTTTATGAATTTATTGATACAGAATGAAAAAGAAAATTCGATGCTTACTGCAATTATAGCCAAATTTAACTCATTCACAAGAAATATGGAAAATATTAATGAAGCTATGAGTTCAAAGCCAACAGAACAAATTAAACAAAGACTAAATAGAAATTCACTTTATGAGTGATTTTTGCTGTTAAATAAATAAATATGTATTAAAAATAAAAACTTATGTAAAGTTATATAATAGAGCATAAAAACTGTGATTTATTTACTATATTTGAAGTTTCAAAGTTTTGAATAGATTAGTAAACGTTTATCCGAAATGTCGGGTTCGGGTCGGATATCCGACAAATGATGTCGGTTCGGGTCGGATACAAACTGGTCGGGTTAGGGTCGGGCCGGATACAAGCCTGTCGGGTTCGGGTCGGGTTATGAAACTTCTGACGATTTACTAGTCTAGTTTTGAAGTTTTGACCCACTAGAGTTAAGTTCAAACCCGGGTATCCAACGATACACCCGAGTGTTATTATCGCCAATAACCGGCTACTTCTCCATATATTTTAATTCTTAATATTGAATATCTTGTTTCAATAAATTTAGCATTATGTTCTCACAATATTTAATTAATTAATTATCTCTTAAAAGCACAAACAATTTAATATTATTCTAGAATAATTACAATATTGATTTGTAAACAAGTTTCCTTACTTTTATACATATTATAGTACAAATCAGGTTATAAATAAAACTTCAATAATATTTTCCACATCATAAATAATTTATAATATGGGTTTTAGTGCATTTGCCATTAGAGAATAAAAAAACGCAAAATATAGAACTCTATATTGGAATGAGCAAACGTGAAAAATTTTAGGCCTGAACCCGACTTAAGCCAGCCACTCTCAAGCCAGAGCCCTACAAAAGCCAGATAAATTAAATTATCCAATACCCTACCAGGTGCGATTTTACTTTAAAAAATGTTTCCTGCAAAAACAATTTTTTTCGCTCCATTACCATACCATTACTGTTAGTTTTTTCAAAAAAATTTTTGCGTGATAAGCTTTAGCTTAAAATCGAAAAAATGCTGATTTTTAATTGTTTTTAAACATTAAATAATAATAAAATAATAATGAAATATAAAAGTGTTTGTTCCTTTATAAATATATTAATTAAATTTTGTTTGTAAAATTAGACCAAAACCGTAATAAACTAAAGCTAAACTAAATAATAATATGAAATTTTTGGAAAGCATTTCTTATTAAGCTCGTGGAGTTACGCACAATTTCAGTTTACTAAATTACTGAACTAAATCCGATGAGTTTAGGAATTCCTAAATTTTGGAGAACCAGATTTACACTGCAGAAACATCAAAATCTAAATTATTCTGTAAATAATCTTCTTCTAATTAAGATTTAACTAATATTGTTTTCCTTCGTTGTACTAAAAATTCTCTATAAATATACAAATAATTATAATTTGAAATCTGAACTAATAATTATTCATTTAAAATTTTTTTATTTTTAGCAATTTGCTTATCTGCTAGTTCTTATTTCTCTCAGTGAATATGTTTGTCTGTCTGCCTTATTCTAAAACCTAATTAAACTTTATAGTTTAAATACTTGATATTATTATAGTTAATATTCTTGATATTAGTTTGCGCTGTAAATAATGAGATTAAAATAGAAATATGTGAACATAATATTAAGTTCATTCTTGTTATATACAATAAATCCATTTTATTATTGACTAAGTAGAAACACAAAAATTATTTTTTTTATTTTTCCCGAATTTTAAATAAAGAATTTTTACAATGTCAAGTTTCAAATATTCCAGCTAAATTATTATTATAACGATGTAACGAATTTTTTGTACCAATGTTTAATAATTTTAATTTTAAATTTATAAGTTTTATCAATGGTGTTAGAAACGAATTAAATAGAAAGTCAAGGAGGAAAAAATTACTAAATAGATAAGGTGTAACATTCAAAACATTATTTTTAAGGTATATAAATATTTTCAATTTATAGTATTAAATTTTTCGGAGTTAATAAAAGAATTTTTTAAATTAAATTTTGCTTTTGATATATCCCAATTTTGATTTGTCTTTTACCGATGCTGCTCTAATAGGTTTTGGTTTCTGTCTATACTCTAATGTACTCATTAATTTTTAACAATGCAGAAATTGATTGTCGATATAACAAATTGATTGCTGTATATAATATTCTTTAACCAAAGCTCAAAAATATCATTTGATATAGTTTATTTAATTTGTTTTTATTTATATTATAATTTTTTACATTGACTATGAATTGTGTTTAGGAAATTATTTTTTGATTGTGTTTTTCATGTGCAAGACAAGAAGAATAAATTTATTTTTTAAATTGCATTAAGAATAAAATTACTCAATATGAAGTATGAATAGAAGTTTGGTTGTAATTGTTAAAAAAATTGTTGCAAAAGAAAATTTTAATATTTTAATCAAATAATAACTAACTTTATTATCACTCAATAAAATTTATGGTTTCACTAGCAATTGCAGCAAATTTTCCGGTTTGTTCTTTGATGTATAAATTATTAATTATGTATAATTTTTAAAATAATCTATTAAATTAGTTATAATGTATTATTTTATAATTGTTTTAGACAATTTTGAGTAAATTGACATATTTTGCAGTTATAATTGATTTTCTAAAACTTCTGCTCAGAATCCTCCATATTTTTATTCAACTTTAAATAAAAATAATGAAGAGGTAATAATTAACGGAATCGATTACCACTTAATTAAAACGCTATCGTTTTACCTTAACTTTACGTATAAATTCATTCACTCAAATTGGAATTGGGGTAATGTTGTAAATAAATCTTGGGATGGATTGGTAGGCAGAATTTTGAATGGATCAGCAGATTTGGCATTGGGTGCGCTTTCCTCTACACCTGAAAGAGAAATGGTTGTAGACTTCACTGTTCCATATTATTACTCTGATATTACTTTCGTTACACGTTTAAAGAAGAAAAGTGCTATCAGTGCTGAAATTTTTTTAAAACCATTTCATGTTTATGTATGGCTCGGTCTTGTGTTTACAATAATTTATTTATTAATTCTACTAAAGCTGTTGAAACAAAATTTCAAAATTAGTCTATGGATAATAATATGTGGTTTGTTGCAGAAAGGTTTGAACTCATTTTATATAATACTTTTCTTAATAAACAAGAACGTCAAATTTAAAGGTTTAATTAAATTTATTTGAATTTATTTAATGCACAAACATTTTAAAAACAAAACATTTGATTTATTAAATTTATCCGCAATCGCGGACTCGCAAACTGAAAACAGACATAGTCAAATCTATAAGCTAGACTTTTTTAATTGAGTTAAAAAATTTTAAATAAAAAAATTTATGGACTATTCAATACTCTAATATCTTCTATTTATAAAGGGTTTGAATTAAGTCTATAAGGGATGTATTATAGCAACAACATAGCCTTGAATTTAATATCTCTGTGAAACCATTAACAGTATGTGCACATATGTGACATTAATGCAATATTTTAAAATTACAGATTAAACGTACAAATAATTACTAGAAAAGGGTTCATTAAAATATACAATACAATCACAAATTATTTACATATTAATAATCCATGCGAAGCATGGGCTTCAAACTAGTATTTATATTTCTTTTTAATAATTTTACTGATTCTTCTTTTATAGCAAATCCTTTAATCCCGCCTCAAATAAAACAATTAGCTATTATTTGGCTATTTTTTGGATTAATTTTTACGCAAATTTATTCAGCATTTTTATTCTCATTTATGACGGAACTTCTACCACAACCAGAAATATCCTCAATATTTCAATTAGCATATGCTGTTAATGATGGTCAATATATACCTGCAGCTCCGAGCAGGGGTTCTTTATATAATCAAATAAATGTAATTTTAAAACACTTACAATTAGATGACACTTAAAATTTAATTTGTTAGAGCATTACATCGAAACCACTTAGCTTTATTGGTGAGGCGTTAATAAATGTGGATAAAACTATAGAGGCAATGGAATTAATTTCCGCGAAAGAACCCAACATCGCGTTTATTGGACCGCGACCTATAATACTAGCGCGATCACAACATTTTCCGCGCAATATGTTTAATATTCCTCCCAAGAATGATGAAACAACTTTTATTATGGAACAATTGTCAATTTCAATAAAGAAAACCTCGCCAATTAAATACAAAATAAATAAAATGTATATTATTTTAATATTAGTATTATCAATATTTAACAACACAAATATAATGTACTCTTATAGTGTTTATTACATATTATCCAAGCATAACGTCTCATGTGACTATAAAATATTGAAAGATTTTAGTGGTAATTCAAAATTTATAAGGCTATAGTTTTATTTATGAAATTTTAATATTTTATGCTTAAGATTAGTAATTTTCCAAATTTTAGTTTTTGCATTTAATTGTAGAAGTTGGTGCTTAATCCAATTAAAAGTGATTACCATAGAGTCACAATGGGGAAGTTATGGACCAACAAAAATTCAAAAGTTCTGACCACTCCCAACCATACTGTGAAATTCAAATGAAAGATAAAACTTTATAAAAAAAGTTGTATGCAAATTCAATGACACGCCTGTTTAATGTTTTTATTCGGCCAAATAGACTAATATCTAATTAGAATAACTTAATATGCCTAATAATAAATAAAATATTACTGATAATATATTTTCTAGTATAAGAATTCTGGAATCAAGTGCGCATATTCAACACTGGGAACGAATTTCAATGACAGAGAAAATAGCTATCAATAACAAAACTAAAATCGATGAAAAAGTAGAGAATCAAATTTCAATTAAAAGTTTACCACTCAAAACAGCAAAATTCATATTTTACCTTTTATTGGCCGGATTCTGTTTGTCATCACATATAGTTTTGGCTGAAATTCTTTTAGTGATGTTTATGACGAAAATAAGTTCTAAGTTAACATTGCTTAATATATACAAATATTGTAAGTTGTATAGAATATACAAGAATTTATACATATTCAATAAATCTTGTAATAATATAAGAAACTGTTATAAATATGATAATTTTTAAAGAAAAATTATTCATTTAAATTGTTAAAGTTGAAACGTAATTTATTTGTTGAGGAAAATTAATAGTTTACTTTTCTTTACAATAGTTATTTAATTAATATAGATAAAAAAAGTTTAAATGTAATATTATTTTTAAAATATAGCAGTATTTTGAATTTTTTAATAAAAATATTATTAAATGAATAGTTTCAAAAAATATTTATTAAATCTTTTTACATCTTTAACATTGTTTTAATTACAGAAAATGTATTAATATTTTTATTGCTTTAATTGTAATACATTGAAGTGCAAGTCTCCCAAACTAAATTGTGCGACAAATGAATAATAGTTAGGAAGTTCATAACCGATCACACTTTGTGACCACGACTGAAAATGCGAATTAGTTTCGCCAACGGTTACCGACCATCTACCATTGTACTTGCGAAGCAAGTCAGTTAGGATACTGTCTGCCATCAATCTGTAGCACTCGCCAAACGCATCGATCCAGTAAATGTTTTTTCTCGAACAATAAGAAAAGTCTAATTTAAGCGCTTTGTCCACTAAACTCAAAACATCTTTATATGAATTGTTGGCGTCATAAACGTAACCATCCTTTGCAGTAGCTTTTAATGCTAAGGACAAAACATTAGCGAAAATTTCTTGAGAAGTTGGTTGCTATTAATTAAATATCACATAAATTTGGTTTTGAACATCTTATATGTTAACTCACCTCAGTCTTAACAACAAGATATTCATTCCTTCCATGTACAAATCTTAGCAGTTTTTTATCCTAATTAAAAATAAAGTATAATAGTTATAAAAAATTTTACATTAAAATCTTAGACAGACCTGAAATCTAACTGAAATACTATTTCCATCGTACTGATTGTAAGTAGTGATTAAAATATTCCATATGCCACCAAACTTGTCAGTCAATTCTTTGACAATCAAATCAGAAATTGTCGCTTTATCATTAGTCTTCTCACTCTGGAGTATAGCAGAAGCCATCGCCAGATCGCTCTGATCATCAGTCAATCCATTCTCAATTATTGTTGGCAACACTAATACTTTGTTCGCATTAATGGCTAAATAATTAGCACAGAATAAAATAATAGCTAAATACTTCATTGTTTTAGTTTTGTCTTATAATTGAATTAACCGCAAGTTACAACTAAACTTAAGTATGTTTAATTAATATAAACGACTGTTTATATAACAATTTTAAGCGAAACATGTTTTAAAATTCTCATTTACCATTATTAACTTTTATGATATAATCTTTAACTTTTTAGTTAATCTTAAAATGATTATTGCTCTTTGTTTAACTAGAATTGTGTAACATATAATTTTATTTGAATTAGATATTAAATCCAATTTTGAAATTAATTTTTTGTTGAAACCGGTAAAAAAGTTCCCGTTCTATCTAGATTTAAGTACCGTATGTTAGAGCAACTTTATTTTTATTTTATTTTAAATGTTTAATAAATTAATTATACAGCACATATATAATCTTTTTTTAAGCATGAAACGGGTTTATCGAAAATGAGAAAATATTCCAATATTGAAACAAATTCATATTTTAGAATAAATATGAATTTAATAAAGTTTTAAAAATTTTAAGCAGCCTTTCTTATAATTAAAATATTTTTCAATAAACTCGAACTTGATATATCGACAACTTATTAACGAGTGTTTAACATTAAATTTATTCTTCGATTGTGTTGTTATATAATACGATAAAGTTTTCTTATTATAATTTATAGTTATTATTCATAAGAAGCGTGTAATTTAATTATTTTATATTTTTGTAGTCCAAAATCTTATTTATTTTTCCAAAATTTAATGTTATATTTTGTGAAAACCTACACTATTTAAAAATCTAAACTTTATCTATAATATCAGTGAGTAGATTTAATTGCTAAAAAGGTTGGCAATTTTTGTACTGCTTGAGAAAATAATAGGCACAAACAATTGTTCTTTAATCAACATTTTGTATTTTTTTATTGCTTAAACTATCATAAATAGCCATTTGTAATTAAATGTTATATGTATACACAATAACTTAATTTAATTATTCAAAAATTATTAATTAAATTTATTTTTTCTTCTGAATTAAAATTAATATTTCGTATATAATAATTAGACTATACAACCAATTGAGATAATTAGATGATTTTTCATTTTTACGATAAAGGATTATTGACTTAGGACTAGACTTTTAATTAAACCAGATTAATAATATAATTGAATAACTTATTATTAACGTTGTTAATATTAACAAATTACTTTTTATTTTGCAATTAATTATAAAAATGCTTGTTTAGACTCATTTAATCCTAATATTTGTTACAACATTTTTTATTTCTCACTAAAAATACGAATTAATTATAAAGATAGGACCAAGCATGACACGCCAGGAAATGAGTACTACATCTATAGGCAATAATATATATATGCATAAAAAATAAAAATTATTGATTAGATTCTGTTAGCACTTTATATTTAATGTACTAATGTTAAAAATCACCAGATACTTGTAGGCGCTTAGCATTACTGGAATAAAAGTTAAATTAAGTTAAAAAAGTTTTCTTATTTAAAGGGTGATTAGGATGAATGTCAAAATCTTAAACATTTTTATTGTTTTACTGGTAAATAGTTTAAACACAATAGTATGTGTTCGTATTGAAGTGAAGCAAAGTGATTTAAGCGACCAACAAAAAATAAATGTGTTGGGTATTGTCACATCAGAACTGCAAAACAACTCAACTTACGATCAAATAAGTGATAAATTAATTAAATCAATGAATAACCAATTTGAAGAAGAATGGTATTGCGTGATTGGCAAAAACGGTTTAGTTTCGAGTTTTAAAACAAAACAAATCATACGGTTAACAGTCGATTCAGATGAGATCATTTTATTTAAACCCATTATAGTTACCCAAAAAACTTTAATAGCAGAAATGAAGAAATCTGTTGATAATGTGACTGTTATTAAAAATACTCTGGACACGAGAGCAAAATCTTTAGCTATAAATTCAACTATTAATGCTATTAAGTCTTTTTATAGTTTTGAAAATATAAGCAAAACCATTCAACAATCAATGGATCAAGAGTTTGGTAAATATTGGGATGTATTTATTGGCGTGAATGGCATTATAGATGGTAGTTGGTATTACACTGGAAAAGATATAGAGATAGCAGTTGCAGATGTCAAGTTTTTAATATTTAAAGAATAAATTGCATTTAAATAAAAATATATAAATTATTTTATATTATTTAAAATATAAAGGTTAAGTTATAAAACTAAAAAATTGTTAAATAAGCTAATAAATTTTATCGAACAATTTAAGTGTCTTAAATAAATCATTAATATCTATTCTTAGAATAATTTTAATAAATTATTTAGCAAAATCATTTTAAAACAATAAGGACAAACTCATATAGAGCTCACATTTTCTTAGTATATTTCGGTTATAACTTGGCCAATAAGTGTGCTAAAAAATTTACAATATAAATTTTTTTAAAAATATTAATGGATCTTTTACTTTTTGTCTAATGCATTATTTACTTGTAAAATAAAAAATTAATATCTTATCCAGGAGTGAAATCCTTTTGATATTTTCATTAGTATAAAAGATAAAGCAAAAAATTGTTATTATGTACAGGTACGTATAATTTCAGGATTTTAGTACAAATGACGCAAATAGCTTTGCGATATTAAAATTATTATCGTTAGATTAAAAATAATAGCATAAATATTATTCCAAAATTTTTATTTGTTGGTTAAGAAAATAAAGAATTAGTGCGCATTTGAAATGCAAATTATAAAAAAGTTAAGTCTATTGCTTGTAATTTTAATGTGGCTTATTTGGACAACAGAAGCGTGCAAAGAACTCAACGTTTCATGTACAGCAAACGGTGAATGCTGTAGTCAAGACTGTCGCCTTCTAATGGGAAATACTTTTAACCGATGTGTGGATATGACCAAAATACAATGCACACCACGACAACTTCCAATTGAATGCCATTTAGAAATATAAACTTATAACTTTTGAACTTTATAAAAGTGAATATTGAACATTTCCATTCAACAATTAAATTGAACATTTTCAATAAATATCTTTTAATAAAATTAGAATCTAATAAACGAATGTAATTTTAATAAAATTTTGAATTAAACGCTCAACAAATGGTTTAATAAGTAACACTGATTGTTGTTTTGGAACATGTTTGAATTATTTAATTGCGCTAAACAATATACAATAATAACGGTTAAGCATCATTTGTTTTTAAGCAATATATTTTTATTTTTCTCGAAAACTTTTTAGAACAATACTGAGCTTAAACGCTAGAACACCCCATTTTACTTTGAAATTTTTTCGTGACGGGCTTATTCTCGCAAAACTAGGCATATGTGCCACTAGTACAAGCAAATTTATATTGCTCAACTTTTAAAATAACTCTTATCTTGTTTTTTCGAAATGCTATTTTCTGAAAAAGTATTGCATCGTGATATCATCACTATAAATATCAGTAATAATCACTTAATTAACGATAAATAAAATCCATTAATTTATATAAAAGTGACAGACAAACAACATACATCCAAAATACAATATCTGACTTTTTCAAAGTGTGCAAAGTATTTTATGTTCAACTTTAATAAAATAATAAACAAGTAATGAGAAACATTTGGACCAATATAGTAAAGGAAGTTATAAAATAACTTGATTCAAATAATTAATAGTATTGCTTCACAATAAAGAAATAGCAGTTAACTCAGTTAATGGTATTAATTTAAGAATTAAAAATAGAGGGCGTAACTACTAAAAGCATTGAAAACACAAATCCCTGTTACAAGTTTTATTAGAATCGCCTAGTCTGGGTTATAGGATACTTCTGTGCTTTAAAGTATTAATAAGTTGAAAAAATAATTCTCTTACAGGGAATGTTTCTTTTACGTGGATGCGGATAAGAGCAGATGCGAAATTTTTAACGATTTTTGCGGACGCAGATTTGAAATTTTTTTATACGAATTGAATGTTGAACGATTAAATTATTTTTTTTGCAGATCAAGTTATTAATATATAATTAATTCGTGGATAATAATCAGCAAAATATTTTTTTCTGCATTTTAAACTTGAAATGACTGTATGAGTTATATATTATCATAGAAAATCTTGGTTGTTGTCTATTTAATGGCCCGTATTGTTATTGATGTTAGTAAAACAAACTCTACAAAATGGTCAAAATTTTAGTCAGACATATTTACGCCACTGACACATTGACAAATCATCAAATAAATCAGTTTTTCTATGACTATTCCATAACCTAACCTAAACCAATCCCAAACAAACATAAAACCAAACCAAACCATACCCCTCCAACTTAACTTAACCTAACGGAACATAACGTAACCTAACAAAACCTAAAACAAAAACTAACCCTAACTTAACAATATTATAGACTTAATATTCAAATTTTACTACAATATAAATGGTGTAAACTGGATTCGAGAATCTATATAATAGTAGTTTAAAACGAGAGGCAAATTGTATTGTTATAGATTACTATTTTATTTTAAAATTAACAATACGGGCCATTAAATAGACAACGGCCAAAATCTTTTATCCACTAATTAATGGAATTTTAATTGCATCAATCTTGCTAAATAAAAAACATTGTCTTTATATATAATACAAATTACCATTTAAAATATTATATAGTACATAAAAATATTTATTTAGTTATAAAACGCTGTTATTAAATTTAAAGTTTGCGAATATCCGCTACGGATTACAGATTATAATTATAATTTTAAGGTCGGATACGGATCGGGTTGGATTAAAAATTTTGCGGATGGATACGAATCGTAATATTTTGTATCCGCGCTCAGCTTTACTATACTCATTCATTTAAGTATTTATTCATAAAATTTAAATAAATATGTACTTAAAATATCCCGTATGAAACCTATATTTACTTTGTGTTTCGTCGATTTCCAAGCCGATACCACCATTATTATTAATTTTTTTTCAAAAGTTACTGGGTTTAAGCGAAGTCCTTATTATATTATATGGAATTCACGCTCCACTCAATAGACGTTATGGTGCTTATAGGTTTGATAATGTTATATAATCTATTTTTTCATCTCTTCGTAGGCTTGTCTCTTATTTCACATTTTGTTTCATTTTGATACTATTTTCAAATAAGAATTGACATTTTTATTATTTTTATGAATGAAGCTTTTTTTAAAATATCAAAGTAAATATCGCGTTCCATTTATATTTATAAAGATTTACAAAATTTTACATTACCTTATTGAAAATTATTAGGAATTTGTGTATTATATAAAAAAGTAAACACTAAACACTATTATACAACAAAATAAATAATAAACATTTCAACAAAAAACAATAACTTAAACTAAAACAATGTAAACCAGAAAAAGGCGATTACATAAAGCATATGTAGCTATAATAGTTAAACTCTGTAATTAGTATAATGATAAATGGTGGCCTTCGTATATCACAAAAGTCAGTGTAAATTAAAAATAGATTATATCACTACAAGATGTTACAAAATTGATCGATTAAAGCCTAAACTTGTACACTACTTAACCTCAAACTAAAGTTGTTATATAGAACATAAGAATAACATTTTATATGGTTAGTCGTTCTAAAGTTGAAGATTTTATGTAAGTCATTATTATTCACGTATGACCACTGAATCATAATATTTTTTTGCTGAGCAAACTTCCAAAATTTTATCCCGTCTACAAAACATAATATATCTTTTTCCAAAATAAAATATTCTTTTTCCCAATGTTTTTTCTTCAAAATTCGTATTTTTATTTTGAATCAATCAAATACCCTAAAATCCCATATATAATGCGCGTCACTAAATTTTAAATCTTTATATGTTTTCACTTAAGATAATACGCCCCCAATAGTAGGCACAAATAAATTTTCTTAGATTTACATTATTTTGCCATAGATTGCATTAAATGGCCATTCATGTAACTTGGTATGAATTAGAATGATAAGACAGTGCGTGGTCAATTAACAGTGCTATAAAAGTTAAATTCACTAGTAGAATGACTAAAATTCTGATAAATAATTTGATATTATCGACTTAAATTTAATAATTAGATTATACGCATGTTATACTTTTATAAGAAAATTTACTTTTTTCTTTAGATAATGCGCGCATTATATAAGGAGTATTAGGGCACGACGTTTTAATGCTACTGTATTTTTGAGATTTCAACGAAATCTATAATCTATTAATTTTTTTTACGACGGGATAACTGAAGAATTATATATTTATTTGAATCAATTCTTGTACCAAAAACAGAGATTTACTAATTATGTAAATTTAAGCATAAAATTCAATGCTTAAATAATTATTTAATGATTAAACAAAACTAAAAAAGAAACAAAACAAATTGTTATTAACTAAATCAAATTTATTGAGTTAATACTATTTTATTATTACAATTTTTTGTTACAAAATTATATAAAACTTGAATGAAATGTTAAAAATTTATTTATCTAATACATAGATGATCGTAAAGCTAGGGATAGGAAAATCGAACGCAAAGTTTAGTATTTAAAATTAACCAATTACATAAATTTAATTTATATTAATTAATCAAAGTTTAGTATTCTCTAAATACTGGTTTAATTGTTGGCAAATTGAACTGAAAGTGATGCGAAGTTCTGGCCTATAATTAGAAAAATATTTATTAAACAATAGAAATGAAATGTAATCTAATCCAATAGAATTGAAATGTTACCTAAATTGCCAACAATTCAACATAATTTGATATATAATTAGTGGACATTTATCGGGTTTAGATAATCGACGATT